>CM026171.1:9640333-9950476 GCA_014825975.1 Bombus haemorrhoidalis
TGAATCGTAAGAATTCTTATACGTATCAGCGAATGATTTATAAGTTTCGAGGCAGCTTTGAAGTTCGAAGAAGAATAATAAATAAATTTCGTATGCGTGCAAGTTTCGTTTCTGAGGCTGAAACTTATCCCTTCTTGGTGAATGCAGCGTTCGCCCTTCCTGTGCAAATGAATCATCCGAGTTTACTGCTTCGAATAACCCGTCCGTGTACAAGAATCCCTTACAATCGCGTTTTTGAAGTTTCCAAGATGTGGAAGTTCCTTAATGCGTTTAAGCAACTTTCCTCAACTGTCATTTGACGGTGAACGGAAGTTTGCTCTCTTAGTTAGTCTTAAGCTATTACTCTCTTACCGTCAGAAAAATCACTCTTATTGCTATTTTATTGTCTCGTATTCTTTCCCAATTATCCTTTATTCTTCCCCATTACACCGTTATTATTCCTTTTATTATTTTCCTCCTTTTACGGAAAAATATGTGAAACTAAATTAGCAAAACAGGATAGACACATTTTAATTATTCGTGGGATATTATAGAGAGAAACAGTATTCATTGTTTGCTCTTGTCATTTTAGTTTACTCGTAATATTATTTAATCAGCTAAACGATTTTACTTATTTTCGTATCTACGATAATTAGATACGTATAAGGTTATAAGATTGCAATATTTTAAAAAATTGTAAAAGTTTCGTAATGTTGGAGAATGACTCTCGTAAAATCAGATTCTGAGAAAATACACGAATTTAAAATTCCAATTATTTAATTTTCCAAATAGTAATGTCTTTGTAGTAGAACGAAACAAGCGATAAGTTACGGTACGATTTTTGTTTGCGCAATGCAATGTGTGCAAACATATAATCGTGTTCACACGATAGAAGTTGTGCACTGTGGCTCGCGCGTTAGACAAGACCACTTGCGACTGCGGTTTGACCTCTCAAACTTTACGCATTCTGATCCAGAGTCCGAATCGAACCGCGGTTTCCACTATCGGTCTCCCGATGGCCAACGAGAACGGAACCGAGCCATGATAAACACTTGTTCTGATTCTCTGAAATAATAATATCGGATATGTTAGAAATAATATGAGTAAGAAAATAATTGATGTATAATTGTTTTAAATATTCTAGATGAAATTTGTCCCACGTTCTTTGATAAGGGAGATTTTTGAAAGATTTCATTGATTTTTTTAAATTATTGTATTCGTTTTTGACGCAATGTTTAAGATAATATCACGAGTACTTTGTATTATATTTATGTGAATTTATTTTGTTGAATAAGAAGGGACAATGAATAAGTTAGGAGACGCGTATTAAGAAAGAAATCGCGGTTTCTGGTAACATGATCTTGATTGCATTATGGACTGTAGTATAATCATACGGTATCCTATGCGGTGAGCTAAACCGCACGATGAGATACGACACAGTCGCTCAGACCACATCATGGATTAGAGCACAGTGACGTGGATCATATTACAAGCTATGTTATGAGCTATAAACAGTATCTTTGACGAGGACATTTGCGTTTTCTTTGACGTTATACCGAATAATTCCTTTTCAACGAAACTTATACTAAATAAGTACCTTCGAGAATGACTATCTAGGGAGAAGATTCAGACTTTCTTGTCAATTTATCTTACATAGCACCCTCCTAAATTTTCAAATAGTCGGTCGTTCCATTTATTCTAATAATTTCAATACCGCGATAATATATCAGCGAAATAATTTGCACTTTGAATATCACAGATCCGAACAACCGCGTTCTCCAAGGATTATTTCAAGGATGATACATTATATCAAGCAAAGATCCTAGGATATTTGTAAAAGCAATGATACGAACATTTCTAACGCTTCCTGGCTCGTTGCACGAAAGAATTCGTCTTTCTATTACCGGCACGAAATCTCTCCCACAAAAATCCTCTTTTTCTATCTCTAATCTCATCAATTACCAAATCGTACTGCGAAGATCTTGCACCTTTATTAGAAACACGAAGCTCTCGCCACGTGTCGAAATCTTCGCGACGATTCACCGAGATATCGTCTAAAGGAGGAAGCGAGATCTGCTCTAAAGCAGAGAATCTGGGCTTATCGCGAGGCATCTTTCTCTCGGCGACTTGTTTAAAGCAGCGAGACTAGTGGAATCGAGGGCTTTTCTGACCCGGCAGAGTATTTTCACTCCCGATCGTCCTCTAATCCCATTGGCCGGCCCTCGGGGATGGGTGGTTGGTCTGTTCCGGCTGGGGTGTCGAGATCGTTTGATTCGGCCCTGTGCGCCACCGCCGCCGGCGATGCTCGAAGAAAACGCCGGCGATGGTGAACCGGAGAGAAAGAGAAATGAAAGAAGAAACCTGGGTTCAAAAGGGGACGAGCCGTTGAGTAAACAAAGGAGGAAATGGAGTAAATAAAAAGCAACCGTCGAGAGAGGACGTTGAGATTCGTTGAGAGCGTGCCTGTGTGCACGTTCCTCTGTAACTCTCTCTCTCTCTCTCTTTCTATCTATCTTTTGCTCTCCTACGTACCCGGGTTCGTACATTAAGGAAAGCAAACTGGCGAGAGCGTACGGTTCGTCCACACACACGCGACTCGCAGACATAAACTTTCACGATGTACCAGACCGGGCCTCCACTCGAGAAAAAGAGAGAAAGAAAGGGGGCTAAGAAGCGGCTGAGAAAGGGGAGAACCATGGGGAAGAGGAGCAGAGAGGAGTAACTGGCAACGATAGCCTTCCGTCTGCGTTGGAGAGAGATAGAAGAAAAAGGAAGGGGATGGTTGTTAGTTAGGGGAAGGGATGGAAAGTTGCGGAAAAGTAATCCGAACCGCGAGCTTTATAGTTTTGTTTATTCCCTCGCATACAATTACGCTGATGACGCGGCGTAAACCCAGCTCAGACCTTTTATCCTACGACCTATCCTCCACATAGCCCGCGAACACACCCGCCGCGCCACCAATTTTCTATGGTGAGTGCGAACTGCTACGTTCGCAGCACCCGTTGCTTAAGATGAGAATCAGAAGAATGGGCGTGGAAAATTTCGCATACTGTAAATTGTGCATGATGACTGCAGGTTTATAGAAATCTCACGAAAAGTATTTTATCGAGAATCTTGAGTAAAGCATTCTCGTCGTAAACTGCGCATTCCTACGATTAGTGTCTGCGTTTCGATCGATTATTACATCTTCTTCTTAGGAACGAGTACGAATTTTCTTTTATTCGATACTGATTTACAGATTTACAGAAATCTACGATATTACATGTATAACTATCTGTGTAACACGTTATATATATATAGTAAAATGAAAACAGAAGATTCTTAGAATAAGAATTATGTATGTCATTGTATCGGCGATGAAAAATCGATCCTCCAAGCGAAAAGATTCTTACGTTATAAGTTGCGCATGCAAAATTTTGAATGAAGTTGTACGATGTAAATTAGACATTTGTCGTATTAGTCTCAGAATTTTAAGCAGAATTGACAGGGGCTGAGTTAAATCTTCGTACAAATAGAAAATTCGTATGTGAAACGTTATATAAATGAACACAAAATTTCTTTAATTCAACGTCTACAAAATATCTTCACTCCTGTGCATGAAAGATATTAAGATCGATGGAGAACTTTCCGCATTTTTCCTCTTTCTTCTTACTTCTCCTTCGAACTGATTGATCTATTTACACAAACTTCACGACACGTTACTCGAATTACTTACTGTAACAGTGTATTGGATACCTGTGTTTTCGCGCTGTTCAGTTCTTCTCGAGTTCGCGGCTTTTAGAGATTCAAGATAGGAAATCAAGGAAGCTTTACTTTGCTACAACAAACTTCGTTGTTTTAACTAGTTTCGCAAAGATCGAGCACACAAAGAAGAACCATGCCGGTAGAATGAAAACTATTTTGCGCTCGAGGACAAAATATTATATATTAACTTCATTTGTGTCCTTTATTGTTCGAGATAAAATTATAACTTGAAAATAAGTTTTCGCATCTAAACCGAAATAGAAATTGGAAATCGCATTTGACTATAATTTTTTCCTTTTCCACTAAACGTTCTCTTTTATTAACTAATGATGTACTCCACTTCATATATATATACACGCGTTAAACGTTCTAAAATTATGTAGCCCAACTTAAACATAATTTAAACTATCGTATATCATCGCGAATCGTGATCCAATAATTCCTATTAAAAGTTAATCACTTTTATCGCAACAAAGAAATTCTTGAACCATATCTTCGAGACCTGATTTTTACCAGAACCATTCCAAGAAAGAGTCGACATTTGTCAAAGGTTCAACCTCGAATTGCACTTTGATTCAAAGACTAGCGAGACAAAAGTTGAAAGGGTAAAATGACGGTGCGCCGGAAGCGGTTCGGCCAACTTTTAGCGACGGAACCGTGGCACTCGGTCTCTGAATAGTTAGCTGGCACGATTATCCGCTTAATGAATATCGTTTAATTCATGACGCGCGCCTCATATTTGAAACAATTGTATTCCACGCCGCAAGATGAAACACGTCCGCATGATTATACTACGTAGCATAATCGCGAGGTCAGCTGCGCTACTCTCGCCGTTCCTCTCTCTTTTTTCTTTCTGAAGTACTCTCGTCGACGCTGCTTCTTTTTCCTACATACGGCTCAGGGCGAGAAAAATGTTCGCTGCGAAAGTTTTCACGCGAGGAGACATTCAGCCGTTCTTGTTCGAGTTACGATGCGAAACACCGTGCAAGACGCCTCTATTAATCTTGCGTTATAAGTGGTCGAAGAACTGTTCTGCTTTCTCTCTTTTCTTTCTTTTTCTTTTCTTTTTTTTTTTTTTTTGCTGAGTTCACTGTTTTTAAAAGACAGCTGCTGTTTGACAAGTTCTACTTTTTTTTTACTTGTGCGTCGTTATTTTATTTTAGTGTCCTGTACTTTAAATAAAAACTTTCAAAGTTGTTTTCATTTATCCGTTTTTATTCGAAATACACGTGAAACTTATATACATGTGTGTTTTACGTACAACAGGGAGCTGAAAAGATTTCACTTAGAGGGAATGCGGATCTAAGTGGTCGGACAGAAAGGAACACGTTCCATCTCACACGTATTTTTCGACAGCGGCATACTATTTGCCGGTCACAGAAATTAATTCTATCGCGTGAACGAAGATAGATCCTCGTTTCCTTTGTGTCGTCCCAAGTGAAATCTTTCCCGTTCTCGACGATAACCGGGACAAGCCGTAGCTCTAAAAACAATAAAAGATAGAAAAAGATTTCGTTATTGAAAATTAAAATATTTTCAAATAATATACATAATCTGATGTATAATAAATAACAAATATTCATGTTGATAGCGGTGACGCTTTAACGATTTTAAAGTCACCTGTATTCTTCAAACAGATGTACAAAATCTTTTTTATCATTTATCATAAATTTAAAATACTTGTACGGTGGCTATAAAAAAACATCTATACGTTACTTTCCAATGGAACGTTAGGTCATAAGATTCCACATTTCGTTTTCACAGTATCAAATCTACATAGTCGTATGAAAGTATTACAAAATGATATAAAAGTTAATATACTTGGACTTAATTAATTCTCGTATAAACGCTATGACAAATACGATGATACGAATAATTTTTATAGCCACGTATCTGAATATATTTCTTCCGCGCAGAAACAGCTCGTACGTGCAATATTCGTAGATCGATGCATCGTTATGAAAGGTGTGAAGCGTGGCCACGTGTACGTGTGCGCTCGCGAGGCTGATAGAACGCGTACCACGCCTAAGTTCACGAAGCCAAACAGGAGGGGTTGTGACGTAGTGTTGCAGAGGCAAGGTGATAGAGGGTTAGTCAGAATGGGTACGGAAGAGTTGTTCTATGCGGGCTGAATTGTAAACTAGCCTGAACTTTCTGCCTTCTTTTCTGGTCGTTGCCCGAGGATGGGATGGAGGGTCGAGTGGGAGAGGCTTCCTTCTTTAAATTACATTTGACCACTCGTTTGGGCACCCTCTTTGTTCTCCTACTCTCTCCCTTCTTCCGTACGCTCGTTTGTTCTTTCCTTCTCTACTTCTTTCCTGTACGTGCAGCTCTTTCATTTTACGCCCACGGAGAGAATTTGTTTGGTGGCACTTCCCGTGGCAGTTTCAGTTTCGTATTTTATTTCTCTCCTGGAATTAGGATTACTTTCGGTGGAAATAAGGCTGGAGGAATGGATGATTAATACTGGAAAAACCAGTGAAGTAGTTTTCAATTGAGAAATATTATTACTCCTACCAGCAATATATTTTGTCTCTTAAAGCAAAATTGCTGGTTTCTCTTGTCTTTTTTTTCTTTTTTTTTTACAAGGAAGATAACAGGTTGCTTCTTAACAATCGCTTTTTAGACGTATTAAAATTATATTTAAGATAAATTTCAAAGTGTATTAAATTAGTTTAGAGATATGACCCTTGTCTTTTTCACCAAATTGATATTATATATATAGAATATACAGAGCACGCAATATTTAGAAACTGAAATAGATATTTATTTAGATCCCCATTTCTTCGTTATATTCATGGAAATATAAATCTGTATAAAAGTTCGCTATTTATCTACGACATTTCGTTTTCTGAGATTTCTGTCAGAAATTCTAGCAGTTACTTCGTTTCGAAGTTATGATCGTCAGTAGAACCGTGAAGCGATTGGTATTTAACTTATACCTCTTCTTCTGAATTTACTCTTCAACAACATCAGGCAGCTCGCGAGATTCTGCAAACCCTAATTACACCTTAATCGATCACAATTGAATCACGTAGGAGTCAGATCAACTCCATCAAGATAAATCATTTGAATGTCAGTAATTAACCGCTAATCGTGTATTCGTTCACCAAAATTGAGAAATTTATAAAAAGTGGACTTCGTTCAGAACAGAAGTAGACTATTTTCGGAAGATTCCTTTTTCCAAGAATCTAATTTCTTCGAAAGTCTCCGTTCGATTCAATTCCCCTTAATCATAGAAACTCGACTTTCGTATCGAAGAAAGAACACTTTCATAAATGCCAGATCTGTTTATCGTCGCACAAGTAAACGACCGTCCGTATTATCGAAATGCTGGGAACAACGTCGGTAATTTTCTGCTCGAGATCAGTCGTATACCAGGCCCCAATTAATAACACGAAAATGTTTCGTGCACCGTATGTCTGAGCGTGGTTACAGGCATCCCGGCGTAGAGATACGGTCTGCACGGTTAGTTATAGACTTATTTGATATGCCCGTTGATAAAAGAAAGGCAGAACCGATAGTATCTACACCGTTATTTGCCCAGCCTTATCTGGCCGAAACACAGAGGAAGAGAGAAACCAACCGGGTCCGGTGGACTGTAATTTCGGTACGGCCTCGACGATCGATATCGTGTTTAATCGGTATCAGGCTCACGTGCTTTTCATTTGTATCACGTGATATTTACTTAAATTATCGAAGGACCACGGCTTTTAATTCGTCTGGCATCCGACGTCCGATGGGTACGGTTGCTACGTTTTTCCTTAATCCTCGACTTTCTATTCGATCCTGCTCCCTTGTTCGAAGTAGGCACCACGTGTTCACTTTCCCTCGCATTGAATTAATTCTCGTATAGTGGCAGTCTCGATTCGAATTTCATCAGTCAAGTTCCCTAGGTTTTTTTGCCCTTTTTATTGCAATTTTTCTCGCTTTGCGATTTAAAGTATTGAATCGTAGACTAGTTATCGTATCCTCGACGTATATATTATGTGTTTAATATATAAAGCTTTTTGCTTTTAGTATATAAAGCTTTGTATCAAAAACTAGAGCTGTATTATTTGAAAAATATCCTCCGGAAAGTATAAAATTCGACGAAGGTCAGCCTTTGGAATTTTTAAATATTATCTCTACCGTCGTAAATAAATTAACAAGCAGCCCTAAAATATTTGATTAAATATTCCATATCAATCATTACAATTACACAACGACCAACCAAAGATAATCTGAAAGATAGAAAAATTCTCATTCTTCCACATCCACAAACGTTGCTTCCATCCAATTCTAAACGAATCAACAACGGTGTTCTAATACTTTATTAAATTTTGCAAAACAACGTTGTCACTATCGATCCGTAGGCTCTTAATTCTTTCTTCCATATATCGCAAGCCCTGCGTTTGAAGCTACCCTTCGATCACCCTAAGCACAACTCGTCACCCGTCGAATTATTAAGCGGTAAACCATCAAGTGAACGTTCCCCCGTATCCTGCGATTCTCTTCTGCCCTAATAATCCGACACCTCGGGGTCTGCGCTTACCATGAATTATTGAAAACTCACTGGAAAATTATTCCTGCCGACCTAAGGGCAATTTACGGTCGCACGTGTGTTGGAGTACGCGAGTCGTGAAAGGGCGAGTGCGCGAGAAGAGGTCTCTCCCTTAGGGAAAAAGCGTTCGAGAAAAGCGGGATAATGGGCGACGAAGGCGAAACGGTTTCCACCAATTGCTCGTGTAACAAGCCCGACAATTCGCCGATCGAGAAAGGTGTAGATCCGATGATTACGCGACTGTATTCATCCACTGTGTACACTTTCGATTTCTCGAACAGTTGCTCGTGAATTGCAGCCTTTGACGATACGCATTCGAGCAACGTGCGACTCGTTCGAGTTGTTTCAATGATTGTTCGTGAGTTGATTTTGATAGATCTTTCTGTGAGTTTTTTGTCGTATGGAATTTAGGATTAGCATAATGTTTGGAGATGTTGTTACGTGGAGCAGGAACAGTTTTCTTATGGCATTCGTCGAATATAACTTCGTCGAATATAACTAATACTTTATCGGAGCACGAGTGCAATTTTTAAATTATATTACATTTGACAAAAAGTTCTACACATGTCAAGAATAAATTGTGAATTGGCATTCACTTACGTATACGTATAATGTTCTGAGAACTCGTGGCAAGTTCTATTGCTCAAGTTGAAGCGTTAACATCGAAGAAGTAGTCGACAGAAAAGTCAACAGGCAGATATTTGCAGCTGTTGAACTTGTAGACGATCAGCATAACGTCTTCGAATCTTGAAATGATCGTGTGAAGGATTTGTACTTGTCGCGTGATAGTCGTACGAACGTTTATACCTATGGAACAAGAGGATTAAACGAAAAATATAATTTCACCTGAAAACATGAACATTTCATGCTTCTTATAAAATTAGAGCTCCTAGAGCCACCGTATTTAAGGACCTGCTAACGGAAGAGGGCAATAAAGCCGTAAGATAGAAAAGAACGATACACGAGGTGAAAAGCGGATGATGAAGAAGGGAAAATAGGAAATATTAAAACGTACAAGAAACAGCGCGAGATGTAAGTTGGCGAGATGTAAGGCGGCAATTAAAAGCGTAATATATTATACGCTCGCGCTTCTTGGATTAATCCTGTTTCGGCTGGCGGAAGTATACGGATCGAGGAAGGTAGAAAGAAGAGTGCAGTTTTATACAGCGTTGCTGAGACCTTTTTCGTGTGCAAACCGCGCATTATCTTTTCTAGTACTGCGTATCGTCTTCCCTTAAAGACTTAGGATGAAAGAAAAAAGGAGGGAAAGGTCGTATTACATGTCGTGATCTTTCTCTAAATCCTCTTTTTCTTGTAACGGTGGAGCATAGAGAGGAACCAAAGCTTATAAAGGGCTCAACCTGTGGACAGTGGCGGAGTTTAATTCGTATTCGCATCATGGCGAAGTCCAGATTAAGAAAACTCTCCGGATATTGCAAGGGTAATATGCGAGTTGCTGGTCCTGAAATTATATTCATTTTTCCAGCCACGATGCAGTTACGTTTTTCTGACGTCGTTTTCTCCGTACCGTTTAATCCCATGCGCCGTTTTCTTTTTTTAAATTATTATCGTCCACGAATGAATCTTCCTACACGATTTTCGTATCCTTTAGTTGTTTCTTGGAACCGATAGTAGCGAAGGGATGTTTTTTTATACTATTACAGGAATTAATTCATTATTTAAACATTTTATCGATGCGTTCAATGCATATGAAGCAGCGTTTTTACTGTAAACCATTATTATATTTAAATTAGTTGAGATGCGTGGCTATATAAATATATAATTTTTGTAAAAATGACAGAACACTGTGAAATTGCCAATTTACGTATCTCAAAGTGGCAGAAAGATAATTTTTAAGTAACTTACCTCGTATTAACTTACCATATATTCATAAACAGAACGGAGAACACTACCAATGTACGAAGCTTCAAGTAAATGCTAGGGTAACTCAAAGGTTTTGTACTTCCCTTATAGAACGTAAAAGAAAGTATTCCTTTTAAAAAGCCTTTCTGACGAATCTATTAGCTGATCTGGAAACATGTTTCCCTTTTTTTCTCTCCTTCTTTGTCGTTACAATTCTCTTTCCTCGTCATTACAACAATACAGAATAAAATTTAAAGGAGACACGTACTTACGAACAAAACGGGGTTAGGAAAATGATCGAATGGAGGTCGTCCGAGGCAGAAACGGCACAGACGAACGTCCAAAAAATTTCAGACGAAATATCCAGAAGGCAACGTGCACGAGCTTCCTGTTGATTACGTTTCCACGTCGTCGGCCGCTAAAGAGGCAACGGGTACATTAAGTGGTGGCGGAGGGTCAGCATCGCCATTCAGAGGCGTTCGTTTAAGCGAAATGCGAAAAATGCGAGCACGGAAAGGGAAATCATATTACGGTGGGTGCGGAAGGCGAGACGGAACCACGGATCGCGCCATCTCTTTTACCCTCTTTTCCCGTCTCGTTTCATTTCCTCGTTTCAGCCAACTTTTCTTTCGGCTCGTGTGCTTGATACGGCCCGACTATCATAATTAAACAACCGACAGTTCGTCCAAGCCGACGGGGAAATGAATAGCCGTGCGCCGCAAGAGGCTCGTGCAAAGGAGAAATATTGCGGGAAATATTTAAATACGTCCGCGAACGGGACTTGACGTGTGTTCACGAAAGGACGTAGACGGATCTGCAGATGAAAGTAACGAGCTGACGTTCTTGTATGTACAAGTTGCTTTCTAGCGAGCTAAGAGATATTTACACTGTTCGTCATAAGTATTAGGATAACTGTTGATATTCGTTATAAATTCAATACTCTTGTCTGGTTTTGCTTTCCAGTTATCTTGTTTGGTGCACTTTATGAGTTTTATTATTACGTTTATAATGTAAGATATTAAATAAAGTACAGTCTGCTATAATTTTTCAATAATCGTAACAAGTAGATATTTTATACTGTTTTACGAAAAATTTGGAAATTTGATTGGCGTTGTTACGAGACGATTTACGGTTACATCGGTTGCGATTATATCGACTAACTGGCTAAAATAACGCAATGTTAATCGATATAGATGTACATATAGAGAGAATGTGGAAAAACAAATGGTTCAAAATTTATTTTCTTCCGATTACTTTTCATCATTTCTAACGGCTTGTAATAACTTTCAACCGCTTTTAATCGCTTTTGTCTCAACTGAGATCTGGACGTTCTTCAACGCTCACATACACTTTCACACGCACAGTATAAATGTACCATATATTTAACACATACATCTATAATCTACGAATTATTAGCAAAACTTTCAGATATCCTTCGTAAATTACTCGATCAGTCACTTTTGGTTTGAAAATCTCCAAAATCCATGCTTCATTCGTTCATTCATTAGCGTCATAATATCTGTTGACGAAGCTAGTGCATACGTACTGACCTACATCTACTAGGTAAAGTTCTCTAAAATCAAGAAAACCCCGTGGGTACAGTAACTTCGAGTTACACAGGCAATTTCTTCCACGATTCATGCGTAGAAATCTCCGTTTTATGACTGCGATACAGCACCGATAAAAAAAAGATAGAAAGGAAGCAAAGAAGGCAGAAGTTGCCTTGATATTTCAACAACAATTTCATCGACAACGAAATCACAGTATCTATTTGATACGTTGCGGAGAATGTTCTGTTCTGACCGTAATTATTGCTGGTAGATACGTTATTATCATTGGTAGTATTGATGAAACAGCCCTAGCGGCGAAGCTACTTCAACGATTCAGCGGTTAAAACGTGGAAAAGTCACGCGATCGAACGCACGAACGGGCCGAGTTGAAACGAAACCTCTAGTTAACAGGTTCGGTGCGTTAGTTTGCCCAGTTGCGTGTTTCCGCTTCTCGAAGTTCGCGGTTACATTCTCGAATTTCGAGCACCGAAATAATTAGCCGATGTTCACGATTTTGTGGAAAAGTCAGGACTTTTCTAAGGAATACACGCCGTGAGTTTTTGCCTCTCGTGTTCTTTATGTATTTTATTTCTTTTCAAATACGCCACTCTCTGACTCATTTTTCTTTACGAGTATAAACCCGTTAAAATTGTGATCGAAGCAACAAGAACGTTAAACAACAATTTTGTAATATCGTTCTCAATGAAAAAGAAGGGTCAAGACGATTGTTGCTTTCATAAAAAACTTGCATTCTTGAAACAAATTACAATATAATTTTTAAAACCATTTATCTGAAATCTATTGCCACGCAGCAAGCTAACAGTTCTCAAAAGATATTCGACGATCTGATCCAAAAAAATAACCTCATACTTAAAATATTGGAATCTAGTTGTCCGATAATAACACTTTCTCAACAATTTCAACGACTCGAACGATCTATCTCTCAAACACCAACGAGCCAGCTTCCAATAGAAACTTCTCTTCTCATGACATGTTGGAAAATATCCTTCAAATGGGAGTGAACAGCGTCGTTCGACGCAGTCGGCAAAGTGCCTTGCTGTTCGCATTAACCAACACTTGAACACGCTAGGCTAGAATGTGACAACAGGTGTGGCAATTTCGCAATTACCTTTCTTATCGTAGCTGAACGAATAATACTGGAATTACAATGCCGCTGAGCGAGAGCACACACAGCGTTAAAAACAGACAGCGGGAAGCGCTAAAACCGGGCACGGAAGTTACGGGAAGAAGCCAGTGCCACGCGGCTAATAAACCTCTTTACTGCTGGTGACGAAGGGCGAGGAAAGGTGTGAGCAGAAACTTTATCTCGCGTGCTGTCGTGGAATTGGTTTTAATAAAAAGTGTGTTAAAAAGCCTTAGAAATAGTTACTTTTCAGCCGAGCCTGTGATACGGATGTGATTTCTCTGTCATTTTTTAGTTCTACATTTTTTATCGACGCTTTTAACATACTTCGTTTTATTATAATTATTATATTTAAGCCTTATTATATGTATTATAATTATAATCATTTCGAATAGGATACGTCTCGTGTATTTTGATAATCGAATAAAAGAGTAACGTGTCTAATCAGTATAAGATTATCTTACTAATTTGATCTTACAGCGTCTTCATTTTTATTATTAGTTTACATCTTTGACTAAAAATCTTAGGATAGTTAACATTTGCTGCGAATAGACAATTAAGAATAACGCGTTTGACCAGTAAGTAATTATTCTACTTATGTGATCTTATATTCTTCTAATTCTTATCGCCTTACGTGTTCGGTCGAAAATCCTATATTTGTTGTGAATGTAAAGCTCTCAGAGATACGAAGAAGTATTACTATTACCTTGCTTTGTTAAAAGTCGCAAATACCGAGCTAGCCGTGCGAAGGAAGGTTCGCGGGACAACAAAAAGTGTTATTCGCGGTGGAACGTTGATTGTTGGTGAGAAAGTGCGAAAACGTAGGTCTCGGCAGTTATCTGGGTTGGGAGCGAGCCCCGTTTAATCCGACCATAATTTCGCCATTAAAGTTAACAACGTCTCCAGGTCCCAGGCAGTTACGCGGCTCCTCCACTCGGTTGGTCGTCGTTGAATATAGAAATTTCGGTTAACCATAATTATAACGGCGCGACTGGAGAGTTGGGGTCGCGCTGACGATCCTCCGCGGCGCGGAAATTATTAATTCCCTCTCTCTCGAGCCCTCGCTCATCCTTCCGTAGGCGCTTATTTTCGTCGAGATTTGCTACGCGGGCCGAATGCCGGAAGAGATACACGAACGACGTCGGAAGTCCCGTGAAGGCCCGAGGCCACGCGATTAACCTGCTTTCCAGGCTTTCCATTCCTGGTTCGTTCGAGTGACTTTTAAGCGTATTTACGTTTCCTTTCGATGGAGTCGATGGAGCCCGGGATTCGCTCGCTGAAAATTGGACGACGACACGGTTGCTGTTACAATTGCTTGAGGAAGGAGTGACATGGGGGAGCAGGAGGAGTATGGAAAGTGGAAAACGAATCGTGGAATAGTGGGATGGCTGTTTATCGAGCACGGTACAATTTAGGTTTTTGAATGTTTGATGTGCAGGATTTTAGTCCAGAAGGTACAGCGACTCGCGAAAGTATTCGAGAATACTTACTAGCGGCAATGTTTATGAATATATTACGTGCGAAACTTTTTAAAATCTTACACGGTTTTTACCTTTCTGAGTTTGCGTTTCTCACGGTAATTATCTTTTTATAGAGTTCTGAATTTGAATATTTTCTCCTATTAAGAAATAGATACTATTATGAAATTTACATCGCGCGATGGAATTTATGACGAACATGAGAAAGATTGGCTTTGTTCAAAATTTCGAATAGTATTTTTAGTTTTCTTATCGATATTCATTTCTCTTAATGTATGCAATATCAACGTGATTTTTTGAATTACTGGTAATATATAGTATCGATGGTGTAATTTGGTAATGTAATTTTTGAGAAAGTGGTTTTTCAAATAAAATAGTCGACGTGAGGGATAGACAAGAGATAATACTTAGACCTGGTAGAAACTGGATACTAAACTTATTTCTATGGGATAATACACTTCGAATTCCCCGAAGCGCTGTCCCAGGCCACTTGCGATAGAAGTTCACAGTAGTGCAATATTGCATGAACTAAGCCTTTGCGATAGTTAGTAAGAAATTAATTCGATCTTGCTTCAATCTAAAATTAATTCTGCCCTTGAGTAAGTCCTGCAAGAGCTAATATAAAATCGTAACTGGAATATCTGAGATTACAAACTGTTAAAATGTTATTTAAATAAATGTTATTTAAATAATTATTAGATTTCAGTAAATCAACAATGTATTATATGCAATATTCTTTCTCATTTTGAACATTATATCGATAGTTTAAAACAAGCTTCGCTGTTTCCTAAAACACTCATTTCACGAAAAGTTCTATGTTAGAAATAGCGTGAAAAAGATCGAAGAAATTATAATTAGACTAGATTAAGTTAAATTGGATTATTCTAAATTTACATTTAGAATATTGCAACTGTAACGAGATCAAATGGGAAATACACGCGTCTGTTAATCTATTAATATGAATCTACAATATTAATCGAAGGAATTCACTCGTTACTATGGTTATCAATGTCGCAGTTATAAGGATATTTTTACCCATGGTCTTTTTATTTTTTAACAAGTCGCTTCGTCCTGTCATTCTTACGCAAGATAAATTATGTGATATTCATATCTAGAAAAACTAAAAATGTCCTGTTCGCAATTGATTATGTCCTTCATTATCTCTTAACTTCATAGTTAATCATAGACTTTTCTATTTAAAGAATAACAGGTTGAACGTGTTAACAGTTGCCGTAAAGTCAATTTGGCTGAATAATAAAAGAGAAGAAAATGAAAAACTGAAAAAAGGAAAGTTTCAAGTTCGATCTTCGGAATATACGAGAAATATTCTGAAACGGTGGCCAAGGAGGAAATTGCGAACAGGTTTTGCGAAGATGTAAAAAGCATAATTAAAGTGAAATTACCGCGAGCGAAATAGAAAAGAAGCCACCCTCGTACCACTGTTTCGTTTAAATTCTTCGTCCTTTCGTTTTACTTCTTCTCCCTTTGCTTCCTCGCGTCCTCGTATACGCGCCAACCGTCTAGTCTGTGCATTCTGTAGAAACGTTTCATCGACAAGCGGTTCCTTCTTGCCTTCCGCCAAACGGGCCACGGTTCATTTCTCCTTCGATGTTTAACAGCGCTCGTTACGCTGCTACGTAAACGACGGCAAAAGCGTTTCGTCCGTCGTTGCGCAATTCCACGCAATTAAATAATTTTCTTTTTTGTCCCAGCATTATACGAACTCTTATTTTTCGAACCTTTGACCATTCGATCGTTTAAAGGAACTACACGACGTTTCCTTTATTTTGGGAACTAATTGAAAAAACAGAACTCGATGGAAAATTGTTCAAGCACACTTGTTTTCTCAGTGGGGAAAATAATTTATTTCTAAGATTTATAGAAGAATTATATATTTATAGATTCATTTTCTTGCCTTCAAACATTTTTCGAAGCAGAAAATTTGTTGATGCATACACCTTCGTAACGTTCGTTCGAAAATGCACAGAGTGCACATAATACGCAAAAACGTATGAGATAGGCTTATCATAGTATTCGTTACGATATCTAGTAGGTAAAACAAATTTGCGTCTGCGTTCAATTTTTTCAATTACATTCGTAAAAATATAAATTTGCGTAATTATCCGCACTGTATCCGTAACAAACCCGATGAACTCTATCGCGAATTAAGAGAACAAGGATGTGAAACGACCATGGCTCGCATCGAGATAGGGCACGGTACAGAGAAGCATGGGAGATTGACAATGGGGGAGAGGAGAGGGCGGAGATCAGGACAGGCCGAGAAAGTTTTCCAATTTGAGGCAATTAGTTTGCCCGTGCGGGGTTGGATGGCATGCATCCAGATAATCGAATATGGGTCACCGTCGGAAGTGGAATGAGTCGCGCTTTGGTCAGGCCGAGAGTCTGACGACTGTGGTGGCAAGAGCCGAAAGCCAGACAGAGAGAATGTTGGAGAAGGACATAGAGTAATAGAGCGAAGAGAAACGATGGAGGAGAAGAGAGGAAGGTTTGACGTGCGCACGTGGACGAGGGTCGACTAGAAAACCGGGGCTCCAAGCAATAATTGTTCGAGGGAGAATCTCGAACTATTCGATACGCTTAGGGCATTAAAACGTTCGCCACGGATGGAACGCCGGATGATTTGCATATAGAAAAAACGACGAGCCCTGGCTCTCGACAGCACCGGCCGGCTGTTTCGAGGCGGAAAAAGTAATGAATATGGAAAGGGACGCGGTAATGCGGAAGATAAAGTGTTCCTCGTGGAATGAGAATTCAATTATGAGGACGTTGAGTGCTCCGAGACGAGACACTCTCGCTCGCTGAATTTTAAGCGATTTAACGATTACCGTTTCCGATCCGATCTCTCATCGCGTTTGCAAATTTCCAGCATTTCTTTTTTTTTTGTTTGTTTTTCTTTCTTTTTTTTTCTCTCTCTCTCTGTATGGAGTGTATATGGCTGGATGCGAAGAGTATCGGGCACTTTTTCTGTTTTTTGAATGGAAGTTTGAAGAAGGTTTTTACGACGGAATCAACGATCTCGTGCTGTTACGCTTAGGAATCCTATGTCGCTTTCTCAGAAGGCGTTTGAAATTTCATAGGCTTCGAAAACGGGCGCTAACTAGTCCGTTTTTTATGATGCTTTTTCTGAGAGCCCAGAGATTAAATGTTTTACGGGTTTTTGAAACTGTGGTCTGGCTTCCTTTCCTTCTATTTAAATTTTGAGCGAACAGTATCACAAACGCATCAGTTTCTTCAAATTTCATGAAATATTGATAAATTTGCGACCAAACCCTTGAAATTTCTTTCTACAACTTCTACAGTTTTAAAGAAGTAAGAATCTAACTGTGTATGTAAATTAATTGAAAAAGATAGTAAACTGAAACGTAGTACGTCAATGTCAGCTTATAACGAAGTAACATGGAATTATTACATAGTTCTGTAATTTCTTGGAAGAAACTTTTGAAAGAAAATATCTCGTTTCAAGAGTTACAGTCTTACTGTTGATCGCATGCCTCAGTTTCAATTCTGAATCACCATTATCAATCGATTGATCGATCATTTCTCGACGCTAAGAAGTTCAATTGATCGATGCTCTTCGTTGCTCGATGGAACTTTAAAGTTCTCACCGGTGTAGCAGAAGTTTCTAAAGATATACGGGTTAAGAAACTGGCAAATACCATGCATTAATTCACTATACAACGTAAAATATATTCCTTTTCACGCTTCGGATGTAGAAATCTATCAATTTATATTTTTCACTTCAAAATCATCGCTATTCTAGTAACAAGCTTAACAAATAACAAATCAGGTTTATTATTTTCCAATTAGAACATCAATATATTATTCTAGTATTCTATTATTTGTTAATATGTATAATAAATGGATCGTACATAACAGTTAAGCAATACATAGTGCGTTGCCGAGTTCCGAACACTTCGATAATAGTTGTGTTTCATTGCTTTACAGAATCCGAGGCCAGTTGGGACGAATGGTGGACCTACGACGGAATTTCAGGTAAGTCTTTAATCCACCTAAATCCGTCGTTAATTCAACTAACAGGGAAAGACTTCCAGAGTGCAAACTCATAAGATCTCAAAATATTAAGACCAAAGATCTAAACGATATATCCTTGTTTTTAATCTTCGCGTTAAACAAATATCACGATATAATTAATTTTCATAAGTAACGAGTAAAATAGAAGTAAAAAGGAAATGTAGTATCTCTTTGATGAGAATTTCTCTGCCTTCCCCCCCCCCTCTCCACCCAGTAACTAATATTACATCGCGCTGACTCTCTTGATTTTGGAAAATCTGATTTCCAAAGGAATTTCCATCAATTTTCCGAGTTGCCGGATAAAGTAATCGCCTGTGTAATTGCGAATCGATACCGATACCGGGCTGCTCAGAAAGAGAAATTAATCGGCACGAATTAATTTCCATTAATATTCGAGGATTTCACAATCGATTGCGTCAAGTTCGTCGAGCAACGTTCCGGTCTTTCGAGAACTCGACGGAATAATGAGATATCGGAAAGATTGCGCGTTAAAAATCACTCTTTCTCCGGTTGTCTACGGTAAGGCTAATATTGAAAAAGTTCTCTGACGAGCTGATACCTCCGGGACTATATTAAGAAGCTATGTTACGATAAATCGACATTTTATTTCTATACAGAAGCTTACATACTTGTTTTCTTTGTTTCAATTTCTTTTTATATGAAAGTTTGTCTTCCTCTCTTATTATTACGATGTATTAAGACGCAATGAACTACCTAATAATTCGATATATATATATTGGTAATTCGAAGATTGCACATGAACTGTCGCATCTTCTTTCTTACAAGCTAAATATTATGCTTTGCCTTTTATGTGTCTTCAAATTATTTTGAAAATTCTACTGCAGAGAAATAAATTATTCAACTCGTTTGTTCATTAACATACAACACAGGTAATATAGTCCACTTGTACGTTGTTAAAATTCATCATCCAATTAATCCATAGCTAGTTTCGATCATTTTCGAGGTAACAAGAAGGTTTCGGGATTTAAGTTGCCGGAGACATGAAAAATTGATCAGTTTCCGTGATACACGGGGTTGGTGGCGACGCGAAGGTCTCCTAATTTTCTTAATTTTAAGTTACGACGCCATCGAGTGGCTCGTGGCGCCGGCACGAATTTTTTAATCTCGCCATGCCGCCGAGTTTTTATTAAAAATAAGACGGCCACCCGATAGGGTTGTGCGAGGCGCGAGAGTCTCGAGTTTAGTGTTGTTCCGCCATGTGAGCCAGCTGCCACAAGAGATACAGTGCCGTATAACCTGGGTTAAGGCACGGTTCCTATAAAGCCTCGACCTCCCCCTTTCCGCAAAATTTTCGCTTCGCTTCTCGCTCGAATTCCTTTTTATCGCGTGAACTTTCTCACGTTCGACCTTCGTCTCACTGTGTGTATATATATATATATGTATGTGTTTAGAGATTTCATTCGCGCTGATACTTCAAAGTATGGCTAAAGTGAGAATTCTGGCACAAATGCAACCTGATTTACGCTTCTACTTATTTGCTGTTCTTTCTCCTGGTTTTGTAATATTATATTTTTTGTATACTTCGCTTGGAGCGAGCGTTCATTTTGCTTGCGGCGAAGCTTTATACTGTTCAATCAAACTTTGTAGAACTCCGTTCTGTTGGTTCGATAAAAATCAATATATCGTTCGAATAGTAAATGTTAAATCAAGTCATTAAGAAGAAATTCAGTTTCCTGCAAGCATGGAAAGATTGTTTCGTAATTTTCAAGTTCGACTGAGAGGCAGTTCTTGGGTGGGTGGATGTAATTCGTTTCAAAAAATTGTTGATAGGATTCTTTGTACTAGCTCTTCTAAGGCGTTGGCGCTTACGTTTGCTACAGTCCCAACTTACCCAACTACTACCTATCTACCTACAGTAGATGCTCGATTATTAAATTTTCCAGGCTCAGAAAATTCGGTTTGTCCCTCGCTATCGTCTTCCTTGAGCCCGGACAACTGTCGTCTACAATGTTTGTCTCCAGAAACAAAGGATCCATACCGCTGGATTTTGTCCTTGAATTTCACTGGTAGGCACGATCAGACCACTACAAGATCAGAACAGGGGACTGTGTGACTTATTACTGTCATCGATGGCTCAGGAGTGGATTTTTAGGGTGCACCGAGGTCTCATATCGCGGACAGATGGCTCGGCCGTTTTTACAACCAATAACGGACTCCCTCCGTAGATATGAATATATATACCTGTACCATCTTATGCTCGTCTATCTATACGTTCAACATACCCTTGATTTCATCCCAACTGTGGAGAAAAATATCGCCATATGTAGACTCTACTTTGTCGTTTCTCTTCGCTGCGTGTACACAGTGACACAACGTTGGATGTAAAATCGCTCATAAAACCTATTTGAACACTCATCATAGAAAACTTTTATATATATATATATATATATATGTATATCGTACGCGTTGTATAAAACATTTTGAAATAACAAGTATAATACAACATGAGTTGAAAGTGTAATAAAAGAATATAGCAGAAGACAGTAACGCTGATACACGATGCGACTTTAAATAATAAAACACAGCAACAACAAAGTTAAAAATAGACTCGCTAAATATTAAGATTTTTTAATATCAAATAAAACATTTTTTTCAACTATCAGAATATATGACAGAGCATGGAAATACAGAAGAATTTTTTGAGAAAGCGTGAAAAAGGAGAATGACAAACGAACCCCCGGACAGATATTCGACGCGGAATGCGCTGGGGAATGAAAAATTTTCAATGCTATGAAACTCCTCCAGGTGGCTTGGGATTAAGTCGGCCCCCATCGTGGTCGCGTGTTTCGCCTTGGTACGCAACTGGTAACCGTTGGCAAGCCTTATGCAACATTTGAAGAGCACTTTTCCGGCCCTTGGAAGTACTATTTCGAAGTGAAAATGAAATTTCTGCCGCGAGACGAGACTGCCTTCATTTACACTATGACGTATGCCAGTAAGGGACTTAATGATACACTTGTTAAAATGCTCAGACGGTGCACCAGAGAGAGCATATCTTGCTTAATCCGCGAGCATAAGGAAGTTAATTAAGAATCTCTCACTAAACGCCAATGGCTTTGAGAACTAGGGACACGTTTATCTTGAAACATTGTTGTTAGTGTTTGACTACGCGTTTGAAGAGTTGAGAATTATAGCGATGTAAGTCAGTCTAGTTTTCATAAAATGAAGACTTCTATATTTATTATTATAAAATATCCACTGTACTTCTTTAAGTCGCGAGAACGTATCGCTTATATCGCTATAAAGGTGTAATTTAATTTATTACGAAGATGAAGGATGGTCTTTTTCAAGTTGAGATGAACGCGATTAAAGTTAAATTTTGAAAATTTGTATAAAACTTATAAATTAAACTCGCAATAAGTACATTGTTTAAATCGATACTTTATCGATACTTTTACATAAAATTTCGGAAATGTTCGATCACTCTTATCAACCGGAGTTTTATCTTTTTCATCGGAAATAAAAATTCGAGTCAAGAATCAATTTTTCAACAAATCTGTGAAAAAGCATACTACATCCATGAAAAAGAATTGCATCGAAACTAATTAAATTCGAAGCTGTGAAACAAAAATTGAAAAGTCGCAATTTCCAAAGTGAATATCGATACAATCAATTTTGCTCGTAACATCGATGCACGCAAATACATATATTCGGAGGGGGGAAAAAAACCTGATAAAATTTCACAGTGAAAAATGTCTGTAATTTCGAGTGATTTCAAGGTAGTACGTATTTCATCACACCCTTTACATTCATTGATGAAAGAGGTCGATGGGATAGTAGGTCGAGGACTCTAAAAAACCGTGTAAAACAGAAACGAATATATCTATCCTCCTCGTTTGTTTCATTGACGTTTCACGAAAAGAAAGCGAGGTATCTACCATTGTGCCTGAATTCGCTGTCGTGTCGAAATCAGTTCTGTGTTCACCGCAGGGTCGTGCAAGGCTAACAGGGCTGCCCTTTGACCCAGACTTGAAGTCGTGCGTTCGACAATGCACTGGGGAAGGCAATCCGACACAAAGGGTCGTCGCAGGGACGGATTCCTTTCATCGAATTTTCCGTAGCTACTTGACGTGGAGAGTACGGTTGACCTTGACGAACCTCGATAGAACAATCCTTCCGTTTGCAAATGAATCCACACAAATGGCCACTTTCAAGCGAAACGTTGAAATATCAAAGTGCAAATCCTGCAAGGATTTATGGTACTAGGAATGCTGGGCCTCGAGCTACTTCTCAATTAATATCGAAGTGTTTAATATTAAAATAAAATAATATAGTAATAGTTTCGTTGTAGATTGTAACATATTAATAATGTCTATTAAATGTCTATCAATATAAAAATTGACGATAAATAATCAAAGCAAGGGAAGAAGACAGGAATCTCCAATCTCTTTATCGAATCAAACGAACATTATACGAAGAGCGTGAAGTAAATAAAGATAATTACACATAAATAACGTCGTAGTAGCTCGTAATTTTTACTTTTCCACCTATTCCAATATTGTCGCGTGGTAATTCAGTACGAGGCCACGCGTTATACGTTCTCTTCGACTTCATCGCTTTTTTATCTACCACGTGGAATTAACGCGACGAACGTAATTAATATTTCCTCAGATCTTAAATATATACTTTTAACAGATTTTAATAATTACACGTGATCGACGCTACAGATCGACTTACAGTTTCGACGCTGGATTGTATTGTTATCGCAAAAGATTGTTATCATAAAATCGTATTAACCGTCGCAAAGATGAAGTTCCAGATAACAAACGATACATTTTTCTTCTGTTTATAAAACGATCCAAATGATATAGTCGTAGAATACTGTAAAACGATGAATTAGAAAATACGATAAGACTCCCATGAAAGCGTTATTTCAATAATAATAACGTTAAATCAGCATTGATAAAAATAAAAAATATTAATAAACCACGTTAAAAATTTTTCAAAATTCAAATAAAAAACACTCAGAACGCTCTAGAATTCGTTTACCGAAATCGATTTGCTTGCTAGAACAACATACAACTAGTTAATTAAAATTAATAATTTTAAGTCATTAATAACCTAAAATTAATAATTAAATAATTAAATAACAATCTAGAACTGAATCAGTAATTGTGCATATTATTGTGAGTACATATTTTAGTATATCGCAACGGTTAATCAAATTTTTACAATCGATCGATTAATCAAAATATTCATCCCTGCATTCTCGCTTTTTAGTTTATTCGAAGATTTACGTGGTTTACCCGAATGATTTTCAGTTGACCTGTCGTTACCTCGCGTTACAATATCCCTTCAAAATAAGATGAAAAAGAAGAAGAGGAGATCCTTGGAACAAAATGAAATTTTACCATCATAATGGCAGATCGTTTGGTTCGTGTCACTACCCTTATTCACCGAAAATGAAGTTTTTCTTTTTCCCTTCTATTTTTCTTCTGTGTTTTTTCCCCATTTTCAAGTTATTCCAAAGCGGCGAACCACGAACATCTAAACTCGCAGGCGGCCTTTTGGAACTTATTAAGCGAGCTCTTTATGAAACGGGCTTCGTTAAGGTGAAAACCGGGTCCGCATTGAAAGTGGAAGCGGCCGTGGTTTATTTTATAAATCCGAATGAAAGGCAACAATCGCATCCCTGTTATCCAACGAAACAGATAAATGTGCGTTGGCCTGGTTTCAATGACAAGATTGCCTGAGCAACGGTACGATAACACTGCCAGCCGTCGTCCCGCTATTCGCGGATTAATAAATTTTAATCGCGCTGTCGCCTTAATTTCTATTCTATTCTGACAATAAAACTCGCAGACGTATGAGAATTTTCGACCGATTGAATTTTTCAACGAATCGCGTTTGTTTGGAGAGAAGTAACTGGAACAAAGCTTTGGAAATGAATAAACTCTAATATCGATTTTAAAAATTGTAAGAATTGTAAAACGAACATTTCCACGGATGACAGTTCGTCCTAGTTTAAAGTTCTCCCTGTAAATGGTATTTGTGCCGTTATATTTTTGAACTGTTGATGTGTATTTTAGTATCCGCGAGAGAATTTTCAAAAATATAAAGAACCGTACGTAAGGAATTTCATATGGCTTCTGTAAGAATGTATCAATATCTTAAAGGAAATAGTAAGAATTGTGAGATCAGGTTAACATTTCAATGACATTTGACAGCGGTTGTGCAGCATCTATTCTTTTCTTCTACGATCGCGGCATTATGAATGTTTTATGCCGCGTATTCCACCGCTGTGCTGACATTAGGCCTTTCGTCCGCTCCTTCGTCCGTGCAGCTCCTGGATAATCTTCTTTGAAAAGCAAGAACGTCATAGATAAATAAATAATTCGTTTCTCAAGTAAGTTCTGAAATGTATCGACCGTTGCGTATTTTTAACGAACTCGAGAACAATTAGATTGACGCGATATTTATGTCGTGTGATTTTATGCATCGGGAAAATTAAATTATACTTGTGCAGTTATAACTATACTCATATATATTTGTCGGAGATGAAAGAACATCGGGACCTTTCTTTTGGAATATTTAGGAAGTTCTCCAATACTTTAGTCCATACTTTTATTATAGCCGTACTTAAATAATAAAACTGAGAAATGGTTGTTTACGAATTAAGTCAATTATGTTTGTCCGAAATTTGTGACAGTGAACGTAGCTACGGTCACACGAGCGATGTATACTTAACAGAGGTATGGAGTAATTAAATAACTTTCCTTAAAAACAAAGATTGCACCGAGGGATACAGAGAGGTACGAAGAGGAGTATGTAAGGGTAGTTCCACTTTGATTGGGATTCAATTCGATAAGTTCTACTAGTGCAATGCATACGTACGTTGAGTCCCAAATCACCATCGTCATCCCGTTGACCGTGTATTCGTATCGAACCTAAGTTCATCGTCATCGACATCTCGAATATTCAATCATCGCTAACACTTGTTAACTTTTATAATATATATTTATAAATATATCTGGTAAATAATAACAATGTCCAACTCCCAGGAAGATTCATTACACGCCCCAACTTCCAAAGTAAACCTGACATATATATATATATATTTATATCGGAATATATATGATGAACTTTTTTTTCTCTTAATTAATTCTTCAAAAATGAACCTGTTAACACAAATGGCGTTGATCAATTTGCTTTTTGTGATTTCTATGTGTTTTGTAATTTGTAATAATCGACATTACGGTCATCTGTAACCATGAAAGATAAATATCTCTTTTAGCAAGATTTATCCCGTGACGTTACGAATACTAGTGACCATGACAATATTATGCGAAATATGCACACCAGAACGTCGTTTCGCGGCAGAATGTGGAGAATTTCTGTAATTCAACAAACACAATGAAGACTGACCGCAGTTCCGCTTAGCTTTGCCCACGTTTCGCTGATAAATAATCGAATTTATTACCGTATCTTTAACGCGGATCGCGAACCTGCTCAATTAAGCGTACTTTAATCCGCGGATTATGGTTGCATTATGAACTGGTATAGAGCGTTCTTATTTCCGTGAATCGTCGAAAGTAAAAATATTACTTTAGAAAGGGAATTCACATCTGTGTAAATTGCCATAAGAGAATATACACGAATTAGTTATTTTTTTCGAGAGACAGGACTGTTTTTGGACTGTGGAAAAAAATTTGATCTTTGTCAATTATTAAATGATAACTCGTCATTGAATAAACGAAACATTCTATCTGACGTTTTTATAGAAAGAGCATAATGCTTTCATATTTCACCAGCATCCGATAGACATCACGTTCACCGTTCGAGAATGCAGAGGACGAATCGCAGTTGCTTTCGAGGCGGCCTCGTAGTATTTTGCCACAGCTAGATGTATCAAGAGTTGCGAAAAACGAGAAAGTAGGACGAGTCTATGAATAATAGAAACGAATGAATATTCGAGCAACCGGGGATATTCGTAGTCAGAATGTATGAAATAAGGTGAACGCTTTCGAATAATCTTGCGAACCTGAACGGAACGCATTTTCTAATTCGATTCGCAGACTGAGATGCTGGGTTCGTTCGGTCAGATTGCTGCAGTAGAATGTTATTTTAGGGAGTGACATTACTTTTTAAAAGTAAGAATTATGTGTTTTCTGTGGAAGGTTCCATGGAATTCGCATAAGTGCTTTGCGAAAATAGAATACCTTTGCGGCAGAGAGACGCGTAAATTTCAGTTCCGTTCACATTTCTTCGACGTATCTTGCACATCTGTATATCTATTCACGTTTCATTAACGTTGAAAACTGCGTTTTGCGTACAAGAAATTAACATTGTCAGTGGTATGAACGTCAAACACGGTAAATTATTATTTTGCTCATTCGGAATTAAAAAACCAAAAAGATTGTTAATTAAAATACACTTGTTTGCATTAGGTAGCAGAATGAAAGAAAAAAATCAATCGGTAATCAAAAAAGAAAAAAAACAATGGCTCCAGCAAGGAATAATACTTCTATTTAATAGCCTGATCATGCATTGGCTTATTATACTTAACCAACAAACGCTATGTATTTAAGATCATTTCAAATAATCCTCTATCATTTTTCTGGACATACTTCGACTATTCTGACCACGTACTAGGTTACTCCACTCTACCAGCCGTATCGTCTTCTCAATTTCTTCAACAACAAATACACAAAAATCGCATCAAATACTACTCGTCCAAACAGAACATACAGCCCTATAAATATAGATGATCGATATAGACGTGAACATTTGATAAATTACCTAAACATATAGCGGATTATACTCTTGATATTATCAGGTAAAGATTTTAAAACAAGTCAATCGAAAATACGTTTCGTAATATTCTTATTCTCAATTGTTTATGCATCTAAGGAAACACAAAGAAAAATCCTGAAACGTATCATCGTTGATGAAACATAACATCGTTCCTTCCTTCTCACCAATATCAACTAAACTTATCAAACCGCATCAAACAAGAAACTGTACCGAACTTACTTCCTTGTCTCTTCGTCTCAAACATTTGGTCGTATTAATTCATCAGAAATACGGAAAGGAAAAAAATACATGAGAAACAAGACGAACTTAGAAAAGTCGTTTGCCGACCGGTTCGAAATCTGCGCGGGTGCATATTTGCCCTCTCGAGCGGTGGTAATGTATGCGTGCAATCCAGCCGGCTGCTGGATGAACCGGCACCAGGAGAGTTGGTTTTCCGGAAACGTATTCTATGCATACATGCATGTTCAACACCTGCAAAGCCCGGTCCGGCCAGGCAGGATGTTAAATTACGGCATTTAAATAATTTCATTTAATCTTTGAGCACGGACCAGGCTCTCGCTCCCCTGCGGCCCTTCCGCGCACCACGTCCTTGCGATTCCTGGTTCGACGGCCGAAATATTTTCTCGTGTAATTTCGCGGACCGCCGAAATAACCGCGGGAACTGGCACGGTTACCGACCGGCCACCGGAAACGCCTTCCACATTCTCGTTACAGCCTGTTTCGTTTCACAGGGATCAGAGCCCGGTGAAACGATTTTCCCTGGCGACGAACAGCCAAAACCCACGAAACATTGATATCGTTCTCGGATCGTTTTACGTTTGTAGATAATCTCGGCTATTGTCGACGGAATTTAGGAAATTTTGTAAACTTCAAGGTACTTGAATATATCTTTATTTCATATTTATTGATCATTTGTAATATTTGTATAGGCAGAAGTTCTCATATATTTAGAGTTATTTACTTATTGAATCTTTAAGATGCTATATTTTTTAACATAGTTGTTATATTGTACAACGAAAGTTATAGAAATGATATACGATCGATACACTAAATAATTTATTGTGTTTTTAAAGTAATATGCATCGTATACGCTAAACTCTCTTTTCAACTGGAAGGTACAAGAAACTTGAAATAGATCTCACAGTTATGTTATGTTATACATAGTACAATTATTATTGTTATAATAATATAATATTTTTGTACATTTGAAAAAATAATGCATTTAGGGATTGACGTATAAAATGAGACGCGAATTACAATTTCTTACCGGACGAGAAAATAAAATCTCAGTTATGAGAGATTAATGGAATCTGAACGAACCAATCGTCCAAAGTCAACAGTAAACATCTAAGAAACGAAGAATGTCTACTTAAAAATCCCATTTCTTCAATTCGCATCTTTCATCCGATCATCGCGCAGCTGATCTCTCTGAGCTGAATAATTCTCTCTTAATCTTCCCCTTCGAAGTATCGTTATCTCTCTTCTATCTCGCGTCACTCGAAAATACCGGCGCGGATCGAGTATATTTAAAAATCTCCGGCTGATCCGGCCACGGTCGGCTTCGTTCTACTTTCCTCCACTGACGAGAACTTTGTCGAGCCTTAAGTCAGCACGACCGCATCCTCCGACCAGTGATAAAGATGGAAAGTGGCCGGGCATTTGCATGTTTATTCCGCTTCTTTAATTCCAGCTATCCTCTCGACGCGAGTCGACTAGCGCCGCCGTTTCCATCCGGAAAATACGTAGGAAGGAACAAGAGAAAAGAAAAGGTGTGTTTCACCAGCCTCTCTTTTCTTCGCCGATTCGTTAGTTTTTTTCTTTCCTTTTTCGAAGCTTGCGCGCCATCTGCCTTGCCTAGCAAGCTTGCCCAAAATTTATACGCGTATATTACGCCCGCTTTCCGTTTTCTCTCGCGTGAAAATTAACGAGCCTGCGGCGAAAACAGGAAGGAAAAAATGTCTGACGCGATAGATGATGAAATAGTGAGGATTTTTAGCGAACATTTATGAGACAATAGTTCGAGATATTTCATTTCGCGAAGAAAATTTACAGTCTATTTGTTTCTATTAGGAAAGAGAGAATTTTATTCTAAATAACAATATTTAACATACGGGTCGCTATATGCTTCTATTTGTATGTATGAAACTTGCGGTCAATATGCGTACTGATTCGTATGATTGCATTGACTCTATCAGAAATAACCAATCAGACCCGAATTCCTTTGCCCAGCCGTCTCATCGTCTCTGCATAATATATACACTAAACTAAAGAAGTTTCCATCGAAAACAATTCTGAAAAATACTTGTCCGATTATTTTTATTTTCCTGCTTATACAACTTTCATCCGACAACTATTTCATTATCTAAGATACTGGTGCGTCAAGTTGTTTCACTAATGAGTCCACTAGCAAGCTCCGAATAAAACGTTCTCTCTTCTCTCTTTTCTTCTGTCTTTCTCTTTATTCTTTCTCCACGGCGCCATAGTAATATATATCACGTATCTATACCAATCGATATCAACTTGGACTCTTTCATTTTTGTTACTTTGAACCCGCTAATTTTCATTTCCTCGCACGCAACACGAACTTAATCCAAACGGTGCCATTTCCTAACTTAGATCTAACCCTATTCTTTTTCCACCCATTTAACAATTGTTGCAACGATCGGGGCATTAAACGTTGAAACACTGCCTAACAAAGGTGAAACGAAACGATTCTTGGTCGATTTTCGTTCGGTTCGTGATCCGACACCATTTGGACGTCGATAAAAGTTGAGCGGGAAATTCGTGGCCGAAGAATTCAATACAGAGGCGAAGGTTGGGTAGTTGGCGCGATCAATCCGACGATTAATCGCCTGGCGAGTCTATTTTTCATCGAAACTTGGAAGAACTGAATTCCCTGCTGTTCGCTTCCCTTTCTTCGTCGGAAGTTCGCGGCACGTTTCTTAGCATCGCTCTATTAATTAATAATTCACGACCCATTTTGACCGGCTTTCCCCTCCCATCTCTAACTTTACGATCGATATTTTCTTCTTCAACTTCGTACGCTGCCGCTGTAAATTTTCTTTTATGGCTGCCGCGGTTTCCACCGACTCGTTTTCCTTTTCGTTCGTTCGTTCGTTCGATCGAGAAAATGAAAAAAAGAAACACGATCGTGCGAGTTCCCCGTTAAGGGAAAGAAGTAGAATTTAGTTAGAGACATCTGTCTCCCCTTTCGAAGTTTTTGCGTTTAATTGGACGCGAAAATGGTCGAAGAGATCCCTTCGAGTGAAGTAATTTAATTCACGGGGACGTGGGCTTCGTTGATTCGTTCGACAGCCGCGAAGTTGTTGCAGCTTTTGTACTGTTTTCGTGTTTAGTGGAACGGTTGATGAGCGGAGCAACACTTTGCGCTCTCGGTTCACAGGGAAGAAGAGGTAAATTCTATTTAATTCCCTGTTGAGGATGGAATTCCGTTCTTTTAAGGACCAAAGTAGAAGTAATTAGGACCCTCCTTAAGCAGAAGAAAATCTCTTCGCAGCAAACTTTTACCTCTGTGTAATCTCGACCTTATCATTCATTCATGCGCATCCCCTTCTTTTTTCGAATTAAATCCAAACTCGCTCCGAAAATTTTCGAATTTTAGTAAACGGAAATTTCCTACGTTACGTTATTTATAGAAATCGCACATGCTTATAAAGTTACAGAACTCTAACGTATTAGCTTGTCCGAAAAGTTTCTTTCGTTTTATAAGGAAATGATAGACGCACGATGTTTTTTTGTTTTATATTAGTTTATTGAATTATGCACGAATGTAATAATAGAAATAGCACGAAATGGATCATATCTAATTCAATAAAATACTGTAAAACAGAAATTGTTGTTCATCTATTATCTGCTTATGAAACGAAAGAAACTTTTCGGACAACCTATAAACCAGTTTGATCATATTATGGACGCTTATAACGCGTTAATCCATTAACCACTTACGAAAGTGAAACTTTACGAAGCTGCTCCGACGTGCAGTGCATCGTCTTGCTTCATACATCGACGACGCTGTGTCTTCCTTTATAATCGCTTATCGTTCATTTACAAATGAGATGTACACACGTTAGTTCGTTGTGGTAGCCGGTATAGTTGTGTTTGTCATAGTGCTACTGCTGGTGTTGAGGCCGAGATAGAGTTCTGCTGCGGGTGTAAATGTCGCTGCTGGGATACTGCTGCTTTTTCTTCTCATTTTGGATGCCAAGGAAGAAAAATCGGACTCCGGTCTCTGAGATTTGAGAAAACCGAGTCCCGAACGTTCGTAACCTAAGGCGCTAACCACTGCGCTGCCGTCGTCCGATGCCAGTTGGTATCGTCCGGTAGTATTTGCTGTCGAGTGTCGCCACACAAATATCGAAACCATCTATCTCTCTCGTTAATATCGCTATTTTTTGACCAGATTCGAACATTAGTATTTTAGTATCGTGGACAGATTGTCTAAGAAATATCGAATGAACCGTAAACAACGTTGCGAGAAGTGCTGCTGACAGGTTTATCAATGTGTCGTCGGTTGCGGAACGCGTACGTGGGAAAAAGACGCTTAAGGGAGACAGACGAATTAGTTAGTTAGTTGAGAAGTCAGATTGTGGTCAGCGTTGTCAAAGAGGGTGAAAGAGAACGTTGAAACCGTGGTAACGAGTGTTGTGAATTAACTGTTTAGTTGTTTTAGTTATAACACATTACTGTATTTAGTTCACATTAAATAACCATCGCTTCCTGTTTAATGCATTCTAAATAAATAAAAAAATTCTACACTATAACGTTAAAAATTTCATCAAAAATGATCGTAACTCAGCGCTTACTTCTAAACACTGTCATCTCTGAACAGCTAACAAGCAGTTCTTCTGGAACGGGAAGAGAGCTTCTAACGAAGCAGTCGACAACGAGTGAATTGCTTATATTCAAATTGAACTCGTCGGATCGCCTGTTTCTGGCTCCGTATGATACGTGTTCGAGCGTATTCAGGGGTTGCTGGGTGAATGCATTACCGGGCTACAGGTGCAATTACCTTAGTTAATTAACGAATTTACAACAGCGACAGCGACGGTGTGTAAATCGGTCTGTTGTACGGCGGGACCGGCGCGGCGTCGCGAATTGCGAACCGGCCGATATCGTTATCGGTCGCGATGCGTGTAAGCTTCGAAAGCTCGTTCCCGTTGTTTGTATACAGCTTTTCGAATTGCTCGTAATTCCGGCCGTTACTCGTAATTGCCTCTCTGCGGCGTTTTATCCCTTTTCGCGCTTTTGTCCCCCGTCCATCCCTGCCTACAATTTTATTTTTTATCTTCCTATCTTTTTTTTTTCATTTTGTTTTGTATCTGTTCTTTTTTCTCTGTTTTCGTCACGGGCTTGCAACTCGTATCTAATTTTCGAAGCGAGTTTTTTTTCCGCTGTAGAAGTGACTCGCGTATCCAGGCTTTTACATGGAAATTTCAATTTGAAAAGTTACGTGTATAGATTGTTGCGTCGATGCATGCTGTTCTCCGAGTGAAAAGCTACGATCGCGTTTCGGATTTCGGATGATGATTCGGTTGAAGATACGAGATCTATCGCGTGTCCTGTGTCAGAAATTTGTATCTTCTACAAACTACGCGAACAGATATTGTATTTTTGATGACCGATGCATTATTTTGGAGTTATCGTACTATCTACGTACTTCGAGTATTAGATTCGAATAGCTTTAGCTTTGATTGTTTGGATGGTTTTAAGGCAAGTACAAAACGTTTCTGGAATTTCTATGGAAGATTAATACGTCCCTAGTGGATTCAGACGAAATGTCAGTTCTTCTGTTAGAACAAAAAACTGTAATAAAGGATAATTTCTTTTCTTCGCCAAAGAAAATCCCAGATATAATGTCCAAGCGATCTAATCCAACAAGAGCCATTCGATAAAACACATATATCCAAGCAGAACAGAAGATGTCGCATAGTTTCCATAAAATCCGCAAAACTTAATCGAATTTCAAGAACCTTTTCAAGCTTAAGTATCATCTAAAACATATCCAATGTACGCTCATAAGTATACGTCTACTTTAATCCTATTAATTCGTAGTAACAATATTGAAATTTTATCAAATTGTAGAAATTCAATAGTCGTACAAGTATTAGTATATAGTTGTACTAATACTAGAAGCGTGTAACTCTCATAACTACGTGAATGAACGTATTGGCAAAAGAGAATACTCTTCCAAAAAGAAATTTGCCTCGCAAGAATCACAGAATAAGAAGCAACGTTACTTGACAGAAGTGGTCAGAGAATCATATATATATCAAGGAATCATATATTATAGTATAATCTGTTGAGGTTATTAGATGTGTGAAGAAAGGAACGCGTGGATAAATTGTAAGGTAGAAAATATATTTCTATTTTTATTTACACTTCTGTATTAAAATATAATTTGAACTGGTCCAGATCCGCACGCTAGCAGTCGTTGCCTGTCTACTGTTTATGGTCCGCCTTCGTCTTCTGTCTACACGCTTTCGATGGCTTCGGTGCTTGAGAAAACTAAAAGAACCAGACGTAGAATTTTCTTAGAAGCGGTCACCACTTCAACGTAATCAAATATGAATCTATGGAAACGCATTGGCCTAACATTTTCCTGAAATCCCGTTACTTCCATTGTTGAGAATTGTGCATCTTAATCGCCGAAATAAAAGTAAAGGAACGCTAAGCTTACACTTAGAATTCAAATTAAAATAGTTAGAGATCTATTTAATAAACGATTTCCAGGATCGTCGTCGATATACATTTGCACGCGTCTCAGTATTCTCTTTGTCTCAACATGTTACATATCACATTGCCAATGGAATAGTTACATTCGTCTGTTTTTCGAAACGCTGTGCACACTCGTACCTCCACACGCTCATATTCGCATACGTGTGTCACTACTACGCAGCGAATCTAGTCTAGCACATAATATTATACATATCTCAATATCCATAACTTTTCAAACAACTCAATGTACATCTTACGAAAACTAAGCAAACGGCTGGATAATTCTAAGAGGTAGCGAACGCGAGCAGAAGACTTCATATCGTTTGCTCGTAAAACAGAACCAATTACCTCGATCGATTTCCTTTAACGAACAAAGCGAATACTCGCTAGGGAATCCTGACCGCGTGGAAAATCAGCCATTCAATGATATCGTCGTTTAGGGATGGTGGATGCGGGGTTACATCTAGATTTGAACGCACCCGATGAAACGACGTTGATTAATTGAACCACGGTAATTAATTCGAAACTTGACAGACTAAGGTGCGACGAAGACTTTAAACGTAATCCACCTGCGCACGCGTCATTCTCTCCAAGTATATTTCATTTCACCCCGTTATCTGGCGCTGATAATCTCGAATTTAACTATCGGAACTCGAAGACTCTATTTTTAGTTCGAGCAGCCGTGAAAGTTTTATTAGAAACCGTGGAATTTTTCCGAACTCGAACTAGAAGCCCGAGACGAATGGGATTTTCTTCCTGTTGCCAAACTTTTTCTTTATCCTTGCCAGCCTGCCTCTGTGCTCTGTAACCGAGCAGACGGGGGTGGGAACCGATCGTCGATCGTTTGACTTGTCGCTCGTTACTTGTTACTTACGAATGTCGTCGGAACTTTCACGGTGCGTTGCTTCCACTTCAGAGAGAAATCGAACGTTTTATCGAGCGATAAAATCGGCCCGGATCACTGGGATTATTTTAAGAATGGTACGTACCATTTCAGAGTGCTGCTTCAGAGTTAGGGATCGCGGATCTTATTTGAGAATTGCGACGGTGATAAATTTTATTTCGTTTTTAATTCCGCTAAAATAACAGTCTTGCTCTTATTTCTTACTAAACGGAGTTGAACAAATTCTATCAAGATTGATATTCATTGTACGACTTCATCACTGGAATTATTTTTGCATTAGAAATATCTTTATCTTGAGCCATAATAAATATATATTTCCAACGCACTATACATTCCTTTTCTTTTTTTTTTTTTTTTTCTATAATTGGATAATCAGAGCGACGCACCGTGTGCGTTAATAGCAGCGAAAGTATAAAAGGTTTAAAGATACGAGAAAAGAATTGACGAATTGCTAGCAATGAACGATATTATTCTTAAACCGCTATATTAGCGTGTTCAAGAACCTTTAAACGGAGAAATGAACGGATCGCGATGGTAGAGTTATCTCGGTCGAAACATTTTTTCCTTAAAATGGAGTTTTGTCCCGCGGACACATTCTAAGAGGTCCGTGACAAGTTTCGCGGAAAGTTTCGTCCAGATCGGAGTAGCGTGAAGTTTAAAATTATTTCGAATGTTATCCGAACCGTGATGGGCACGGAAGCTCGAAAGTCTCCGGAGTGCTGCAAATCTTGAAAGCTTTGAATGTGTTACCGAAACTTTCGTGGCTTCTGACGGTCTCAAAAATTTCACAAATCCAGATGATTTTAAAACTTTCGGCCTGTCCTCGAATCGTTCAAGAAAAGGAATTAAAGAACGTGTAATCGTTTCCAGTTATTTTTTACCTTACCAGTTTTATAACTGCTCTTTCTAACGTAATTTAGGAACTCGCGACTGAAATTTGGAAACTGTGAGTTTGAAGTCAATAATGGAGAGAAAAAAAGAGATAGAGAGAGAGACGGAGAGACATTACGTTACAAACTAACTAAAATAAGTACTTTGTGAATGGTCCATTGCGAGTTTTTCAACATTTTACTACACTCTCAAGAGATTAAAAGAAAAAATATTCGAAGAGCGCAGTCTATCTATAAAATACTTAATCCCATTTATATTTTTATCTTTTCAGAAAATCCACTTGTCTAATAAAAAATTTCAATCCCGCTACCCATCCACTTGAATCATTTGCACCGTCAATGTACCTAGAACCTTTCGAAAAGGAACGAAAAATATTTAAATAGAACAGAAACGAGACAAACCTCATCGAACAAAAGAGAAGGGGCAGAAAGGGAAGCAACAAGGATAGAAAGAAAAATTCTAGACACCGAGCGTACATTCGCGGCTTTCATTGGTCGTCCCTCGATTTCCCCGGGAAACTCTCGTTTTCACGGAACGAGAGAAAGAGATTTATCGGTTCCGTGAGAACACGAAAAGTGTCGCAGCCAGCCAACGAGCTTCTGGTTCAACCTGGCTGAATCAAGGGTAAGTAGGCGGGGAGCGCGGATGTAAAAGGGTCGAAGGACTTTTTTCTGAACTCATCGATCGTCGAACCAGGTTATCTCTTTTTTCGCGACGAGACCTCTCTTAAGATTGCTGTTTGCAGCGAGCTTGCCTGTCAAAACAAATTAATCGGGGATATTAATGAGGAAAACTGAAGCGATGCAAAGAGATGGAGTGGGTGGAATTTATTAACAGACGGAACAATTTAATTAAGGTTCGCGACCGGTCACGCGAAGGTTGATTTAACGGGCGTTTATTTATTATTAAAACAATTAAGGAGCTTTCCTGAAATTGAACGCCATAATCGGGAATATCGAATGTTGTGTCCTTGCCTTTCTGCGGTTCTCTTATTTTTCTTTCGCTTCGTCTTCCTCCCCTTACTTTTTGAAACGATAAATCCACTAATCTATAAGTCGAGTATTTTCTTCGTTCGATATTTTATCATTACTGTTTGCTCCTTCTGTTCGAAGCGTTTTAATAATTTTATTCTTTTTATGCTTTTTATAATTCGGAAATAATCGATCGGATTCTAAATTATCTTTCAGAATGAGAAGATCCTCTTGAAAATCGAGGGATGGTAAAGTAAAGATTTCATCTTTAAAATAAGCCCAGACAGACTCTCGTATGATATTTTCTCACGAAGTTAATTACAGCAGCTCAAAGAGCGACAATTTCTCGATCGAAATTTAGTGGCTCTTTAATTTTATGGACGAGTGTAAAACTACATTCGGATCTGAACTTTTTGGTATCCACTGTACTTTCTCCTAGCCAATAGGAATTACGATAAAAACGAGTATCGTTGGTGGGTTTCATCCTTACGATATCGACAAAGGGAAAAGCAACAAACGCTAATTACGATCATAAAGCGAGTTTGAACGGGCACAAAGTCAAATCGGTTCCATCATCGTCGTCGATGATCCCATCGTAAAATATTATTCGAGAAAATATTTTCTATCCCCCATGGACCTTTTTACCATCTTATATTCATGCTTTTGTTTCGCGTCTACTTCCTACAACGCTCGTTATTTTTCTTCCGTGCCTTCATCCGGTATTTCCGAGTGCATCGCGCCGCTTTTAAGGCTGTAATCATTTTGTTTTTGAATATTTCATGCATATCGAGATTGATCCGGTAGGGATCGGGAATTTTTATGGAAATAGCTCTTCTTTCTTTCCCCTTTTCTGCCCCTTCCAAACTTTCTCCAACCCCCCTTTTCTTCCTGTCGCTCCGCCGTGCTTTAACGTAAGTAATCCTTCCGCCGTCGTATTTGCATACATTCCCTCTGCGTATCCGGAATGCTGCCACGCGTTTCCGACCTTTCCCTTTTTCCTCCTTTCTCTCTTCCATGCTTTATAAGGCTCTATCTGCAGATGTAAAAAGGGGAATTATATAGATAAGAGGTATAAACTTCGTAGCATGGAGATATTTCTTTTATTAGAGAATAATGATGTAATCTTCTTTACGTCTTAAATATTTAGTAAGCAGTATTTACGTTTTATTACAATTTGATTTATAATATAATTCCTCAATCTTCAAATGTATTAATCTTTTCAGAAATTCCTCTTCTATAATAAAATCTTTCAACGAATTTCTTAATACCTTAATCGCTACAAGAAATTTATTAATCTTGTAATTTATTTCATCCTATCGTTTCAGAGAATTTAGAATGACTTTCTCTCGTAGCAAATTATTCATTTCATATATCGATTCGATGTTGATGTTTATTTTTCGCTATGATGTTTATCTACTATATTTAATAAACGTTATACCAAATGCAAACGTGCTCCTCTGTTTGTGTAACTTTTTCTCAGGAGAAATGGTAGATTTAATCAAACGTATATCTTATTTATTATTATAGGACTTTCCTCTATCGCGCAAAAGGAAATTTTGTTTCCATTGGATTTAATATACGGCACTGTCACGTTTGCTTTTATACGATGTCACGTATATTATTGATCTTTCGCGTTGAGGCAATTTTGATGTTTGTTATCACAATAGACAGATCGTAAGAATTCTCCCCAGTGTCGATATCGAAAAAGGAACTTCACTGGTTTTATCTGCTTTAAGAAAAGTATTTTCTTTCTCAAGATATTCGTGGCCATCTCATCCATGGAGAGATATTGGCCGCTGTCTGGTTATCGATAGAGCTTTATTTTAAAATCAAATTGAAAAGTCATGGAACATTGTGTTATGGAGACTGTATTTATATATAGCTCTACTTAAATATAGATATTATCTAACTTTCCATTCTTCTTCGAAAACTTCCTCTCACCCATAAATCAGATTTCACACGCGCAATGTTTAACTTTAACACCTGATTCTTCAAAAAGATTCTGAAAAGACACATAGAACAGGTTTCGCACGTGAAGCGACGACTTTATCATTTGATTCCTAAGTTTCATTGTCCATAAAACGAAATATTAACCTTAACATCTGATCATAACATATAATCAACCACTTTCCTTCCTTGTCTTACCCAACATCCACAAAATGATCATATTGAAGATTTTCCATCTTATCAATATGAATCATGATTATTTACACAATCGAACTAATATCATTAGAGAAAATTAGTTTTAGTTACCAATACCGACAGATGCTTTTACATAAGAGCAACAAGTCTGCAAAGTAAAAGTTTACAACTCGTAACTTGTAATTTGTCAATTCGTTAATATCATTAGCTGATAGATTATTCTTTGAGTATACCTTTAGAAGCCAGAAAACGCGCTTAACATTGAAACACTGAACGACTTCCCATCGCTGGACCCTCGACCCGTCAATTATTGCACCTCGTATTCCAAGCACAATTCGAATCGCCCCATTCTTTCTGCCAGAACTCCCTAAAAACGAACGAGAAAAGAAAGAAAGCAAAAAGCAGAAAGAAGAGAACCCTTCAAAATGTCCTCACTCGTAACAAGATCCTCTTACGCCGCGAAAAGAGGTTCTCTCATTTTACATTCGCGTCGATCCCGACGTGGAAGAAAGCGTCTCCAGTCGTCTGGCTCTATCGGGCAATCTCGATTCCAAAATGCCGAAGAAGGCCAGATATAAAAGGGAGGGGGTGACGGAGAGGGAAGGTGCAGCATCGAAGGTAGCCTGTTCACCCCTTAAAGGATGAGAGAAATAGGGGTCCATTGGAATCGCGACAGCGCGCCAAGTCCAATTAAGATGTTTTTCAAGCAGCCAGCTTTTAGCCCGCAGCAGACATCGAGGCGTCGCGGCGCCTCGGCCTCCTCCTGGCCTCTGAATTCATATGCATACATGAATACATTTCGCCCAATCAACTATCCTTTTCCGAGGTTGCCGTCGCGAACGCGGCCCTTTCCTCCTCTCCCCCCTCCGCCCACGGACGCGTATGGGGCTGGCTGACGGTTTTTAGATGGCAGAAAATCCACACGCTAATGAAGGCTACCCCCACTACTCCACCTGTAATCCACCGTTTCGTAATTAAGCTTTTTCTACGATGGATCTCGCTACTTTTTTTACGAGCTCTCTTGGAATTCGAGCCGAGATATCGCGACTCATCGTGAGCTTTCCGAGTTCCAAGAGCGACAAGATTGATGGATGGGGGTGTTTATAGACCGATCCGAGTCACGGTGGTCGAATTGGCTAGTCAAAATGGAGATACGGCTTGAGAGGTGAAAATATTGTTCGAGATAGATGATTCAATATTGTTCGGGTTTATTGTTCTTGAGAAATAGGATTAAACGTTTCTGTCATCTGTGTGGCAACGGTTGTCCGCGCTGGTCGTAGAATTTTTAAATGCACGCCGTCAACAATAGTCGCAGAACTTTTAAACGCAGTTCGGTAAGATGGTACACAGAGCAATCTTATCATCGTTTCCGGTTTATCATTGCAAGCTTTCGTTTTTACTCGAGTGATTCTTCAAATTAATAAGAGGAATTTAGAAATTACGATCGAGTAATGTTCAGAGTCGTTCATGGATGCCGACAGAGGTTTCGAGGTATTTTTATAACCATGAAATTGGAGACAGTTTCGTGGAATCGATGCCTAACTCGGGAAGATCGTGGTGGTAATTGCACGAGGTCGAAAAGTTTCTTCGCCACCTTGAACGGTCGGTGATTAGCGTTTTCTCGGAATTCTTTTGGTCTTTCGTTTATTTTCTAAATTACCGCTACGTTTGATAGCTGATAGGCTTGATAATTGTATGCAATTTGCGCGTGATTTTCTGAATGCACGATATGAACGTGAGGAGGGGAAAAGGAACCTTGAATTACGGCCATAGCGTCCCGATACATCCGTGCTTTCGTTTCATTATTCATCGCTACTCGAGAAAATTAAAATTCTTTTAGCAAGGGATTCATTCGATCAAAACGATGCGATAAGAACCTGACTTCGTGCATTAGATCTCTTTGCATTAAGCGGTTATATAATAAACATCTAAATTAAAAGAAAGCCATTAATTTTTACATTTTTTAGATGGATATTATATTTTACTATCTTCCTATATTACTTTTAGGATATAAGAGGTTCACGTTACAACTATTCAGAAATACAAAAATATTCGTGTTACATTTTCCCACAATTATCTTTTTCTATAGATGAACGGTATAAATATTTCAAGTTGCTCTTGTCTTGAACCTTGACTTTTGTTTGGACTTTGGACATTTCGTGGATATTTGAAGAATTTCAGCGGTTGGTCGGGAACGCCACTGTTAGCCAAGAATTGACATTTCATTGTAGCCGAGCAATGCTTTAAGCGTCGGAGGTGGCGAAGATTTATGATCAGGAAATGCCTACAGAGATGGTTAGGAAATCTTCGAAATAGATATATTGTTCGAATTCTCCAGCTAGTGACAATCTCGAATGACATATGTCTGGTATCGAAACTATTCCACTGACCTCTTACAATTAACACCGTTTGCATATTGCAACAGATTCCATTATATATTTTATCTCGTATTACAATAAATGTAAAATGTTATTAACACCGTTGCACTTGGGTAAAGAATAAGATATTTTTATTTCGATCGAAAGCATTTAAAACATTTGTTTATGTATCATAACATTTTAAACAAAGAAAAAAGGACACGCGCTTTTCTGAACAAAAGCAAAACTTTTTAACTGAGAGATCCTTCTTTTAGTTGAAAATTTCTTCGAAAACGGTTCGATGGCTCGTACAGATACGTCGTTAGACTTAGAGTAGAAAATCCCCATGACGGCGTACGTGGGCACATCACAAATGTGATCGTGTCAACGAAACTAAGGATGATTTAAAAAGCAATCGAACCGCTATAATTCTTACCGTGGAAAAAAATTTACAAAGAAGTCCTCGATCATGAAATAAATCAATCTTTCAACTATAGAAACCTCAGAATCCTGGAAAACCTTACGATCCTTCTTTCACCCATCGATCCAAGTAAGAACAGCCCCCGTGGCAATTTTCAAGCCGTTCCATCCACCGATTAATTGTTTTTATCGAGAAATCCCGGCGGGGCTAATCCGCCCTTGATTAATTCCATCTAGCCAAGTCGGTGCTCCTTATCGAGTGGAATCTGACGAACCTCTTCGTTACCTCTGTATTTAAGCTCACTGACGGACAGTTTAAGACAGGAATCCAGAAAGGATAATTTCGCTCTTCTTTCTTAGGACAGGCGGAGGGGAAAAAATCCCCAACAATTATCCGCAGCGGTGGCTAGCCTGTAATTACGTCAGTTAACAGGTCTCACCCTGCAGAGGATGTGTATCCACTTGTCCTTGCCCGCTCATTACGAATTATCAGACGCCCGTCCTTTCTTCCCTGCAGGAAGGACAGGTGGATAATTAAAACAGGTGTCAGTGAAGCAGTTGACACCGGGAAGGGGAAGCTGGAATAGAATAAGGGTGGAATCCAGACCGCAAAGGGGATCAACAACGACCGCGATGTAACTATGAGTTGTGTTGCTTCTCGTACTATAGGGAAAGCTGTAGGTGTGTAGATGGAAGGGATAGAGTGGGGAGAGGTTTACTGAACAGGTAAGGGTGAGCAAGGAAGATGAAGCAAAGGGTACAGAGGATGGAAGAAAGGTTGGAGGAGGGCAAACGCGAGGCAGAGGACTCGAACGAGGCTGCGTTAGCTTCTACACTTAATCACTTTTGCTAATTGCAGAATGATTGCTCCGCGCTTGAAGTTTCAATAATGGGGTTGTTACACCTCCCTTCGAGAGAGAGAGAGAGAGAGAGAGAGAGAGAGAGAGAGAGAGAGAGAGAGAGAGAGAGAGAGAGAGAGAGAGAGAGAGAGGGAGCAGTCTCGCAACTGGTTGTACATTGGAGTAAGGCTCTCCAGTTATCACCCTTTCTCCTGTTATCTACCGCCTCTTACCTTACCTCGTTCCGAGGCCACGTTTCCCTTTCCTCCAGAAGCAACCCCGTTTTGCAAACCCTCTCCAATGGCTGCTTCCTCCAGGTAGCTGATGAATGCCATAATAGTCTACCTGCCTTCGGGTGATAAGAAAGTAATCATTCCATCTGGCCACCGTTATTTCATTAACTCGAAGGTTCACCCCGACCACTGGCCAACCCCCATCTGGATCGGAGTTTCCGCGAAAACGACGTTGGAGAGACTGGCTGGATCCGTCAGGCTGCTAATTATGCAATTATATCGTTGGTTAGGGGGCGAGGCTCGGTCGCTCGCTGTTCGAAAATGAAATTCCTCGGCGAGTGAGCTAGGCGATGTTATAAATATCGGGTTAATGTTGCGTCGCTTGACAAATAGCCGACGCCTGGACGCGATACGCTCAAGCGAGATACTATAAATCCTGACGGTGTTGGTTGGCCGTGTGGACCAGCTACCGAGCTGGTGTTTTCAGCGTTTTAGGACCTGTGTGTCAGCTACGTGACTTATACATTGGCTTTTCATCGAAGATAATTATTATGATTTTTAATTTTTTAAATCGAATTTTTTAATCGAAGAGAATTCAAATTCTGTAATAGAGGATGTGTGTGTCAAGAGCTAGTAACGATGTAGTAGTAGTAGTCAAGGGCTTGTGTTGTTCGTGGTTTCTATTGGTTTCTATTTTGCCTTAGTATTATTACGAAGAGAAAAGCTGGATTGAACACGCATAAGGAAAATATAATATAATCAGTAAATTGTTTCCATGTTAGTTTTTTAATATTATATTTAATATATTTATTAATTTATATTTAATATTATACAAGATACATTTCGTATCAAATATTCTACGAATTTTCTAAAATTAACTTTTTAAGTCATATGACATTAAAATAACACATTTATGACATAAAATGACATCTGTCAATAAAATATAACCATAGATATATTTTATTGACAGATTGAGATGGTATACAAATATTTCGAAGCCTGACAAAATTAATTGCTGTATTCTCACTAATTTAATAATTGGAATAAACATTTAGGCAAAATTACTGAATAAAATCGTAGCCGATCGTAAAACCTCTTCCACTTTCCAAATAATATCGAAAAGTAATAGCGGAAACACAGGTTCTCGTCGATAACGTAGCGTTAGGTATTTAAATTTTAAAATTTAACATGTAAAAACTGCGCTGCGGAAGCAACAGAGTATCGAAAATGCATGCATTATACAACGAAGCGTTGAATGTCAGGTATTACAGGAAACACGCGTGAAAATCGACTGTGTAAACTAGTTTTCTCCGAGGCAAGTTCATCTAATGCAAACATCGATACGTTATCTGATATTTTTTTCATTATTACCTTCAGTTTTCATATTTCGACCGATAAAACGTTCAATATCCTATCACATCGAAACGTATATATTATGTATGCAGATTTTACATTATATACAGAGTGTTCTAGTTTTTAAGGGAAAATTTTATTAGGATATTCTATACATATGAATGCGACGAAAAAGCTCGTACGGATATAAAAATTGATAATATAGTATAGATGATATAGTAAATAAGGATAGAGAACGGTACTTAAGTAGCTAATATCGAATCTTGAAAATTTTGTTGCATAAAAGTTGGAATATATTCTGTATAACCATAGAACAGATACAACGTGGTAACAGATATTGGCGAATATCGTATCGTGTCTTTCGTTTTCGTCTCGTAATAAAGCATAATTTCCAAGTAAACTGGTTACTTTCCACGCGAATGTAAAAATTTTTCCAATCAAAGTTCTCATTTACACAATACAGAATAAACGGAGAACTGTATCAAATGTTGGGAATTTGAAACTAGCTCGCGATACAGGATCAACATCCTTATTGCAAATTACTCTGTTCTATCTGTTCTGTTCTATCGCACGATGCGTTTCGTTTCGTATATCTGTTTACTTACCTATGAATATGTACATTGTGGAGAGATCTGTCCTCTCTACTCACCGACACGCTATTTCATCCCTCTGGCTCATAATAATTTTACATTTTAATGGTCGACATGTACGAACGAAGAATTGGAGCACGAGACGAATTAATATTTCGCTTTACATATTTTCCATATGGACTCCTGCATTTCTAATAAATTAAACATTATCCAATAGACAAGTTACTTGCATTTGTATTAACAGCAAAATAAACGTGCTTGACCATACACTTCTTTTATACAATAGGATATGCTAGAACCAACTATGTAATTGATCTTCCTTTCTATGAAATAGATCTTTCTTCATCATAAGCATCGATTTATCCCAGCGTATCTATACACTGTGATACATATCTGAATGTATTTAGAGATCGAAATAAGACAACTTTAAAAATCCCCCACCAAAACAAGAAAAAATGTCGAGAAGATAATATACAATTAATTTACTTAATCTTAACACGTAGTATGCGGATTTAAGTATTTACATTATCATTTCACTAGTTGTTCATTTTTAATTCCTGGGTTCAACTTCAAAGGCGAAAGAGATGAACTTTTCCACCGATTTAACGATGATGATACTTGATACGAGCGTATAAAAACCCGGTTGAGCTTGGAAAATGTTAACAACTTGAAAAGCACCGGTACTAAATTAACTGAAAATCCTGTTTCGACGAGAAACCTTTAAAAAAAAGTGCGCGATATTGCTGAAACGGGAACATTTACAAGCACTCTACCAACAAAATCGTTAAATGCGCATTTCCCTTCCAACAAACTATAACACGCAGCGACGCGTTCAACGAGTCGTTTGTTATCATTCGCGAAATTTACGGCTATGTTCTTCCCCCCAAAAATATTCCCAACGAGTCCAGATAAACTAGAAAAAAAAAAGATACCAATGATTTTTTCTGTTTTCACCCTGTGAAAAAGGAACGAAGAGAAAGCCGATCGTCGAAGAAGAGGGGTTGTAACGGGCCATTCGAGGGTGAGAATCGTGGAACAAAAGGGGTTAATTGCGTCGATATGTCGATGATGAAAGCGACATGAAACACACGACTAACAATCGCATCGCGGTAAAAACGCGACTGTGCGCATCGGCATTGACCCCGTAATTTTTAATTGCACTCGCGTGTCTCGCTATCGTTATCGCACCCCTCTCATTAACACGGCAAAAAGAATCGTCCGTGAAACGTTGCGCAACGATCGTTGGTGAATCGTTTTCGGAAATGTTTCTTTTAACGAGCAGGCTATGATAGGGCTGCTGTTAAGAGATTTTACACGATTTAGAAAGGGGTGAACGTGGCAATCGGAGATTAATTAATAGGGAAGTTAACCACGTATAGTAGTTGTATTTGAATAAGAATGATTATCGAAGAATTGATAGGGTGAGATAGCAATATATGTTGGAGTTTATTAAATTCACGATCAGAAGGAAAAAGACTCGAGAAAATGGATTTTTGAAGAAATTTAATTAAAATTAAAATATGTCCGTGGGATATTGAAGCGTCACTTAGCTCGGACAAAATCCAAATTGGCAATTGTTATCGAGGTGCGAGAGGCAACATCGAATTTTCCAAAATGAAATATTCTACTGGCTATAAACAAAACTAGAACGAAATATGTTACGGAAAATCTGAAACCGAGAAGCAGCAGGGAAATCACGTCCGCGTCGTAAAACGGACTTAAAATTATCTTTTGCTAAAGCTTTATTATTAATTGCTATTGTGTACCATCCGAATGCACGAGAGATCTTTAGTTAGGGACAAAATTTTCACTGTGGATCGGCCAACAATGTCGCCACGAATATTCTGAATTATTATGCATTAAATGAAGATGAGAAAGTATCACGGAACACTTTGCTGGAAAACCGCGCGGCGTGTATGGATCGTTGTATAAGATTCTCTTTGTGTGCAACGTCGCGTGCCGTCACGGTGGCAAATTCCCGTGCTGACGTGCCTGGGGCGTCGGTTATACGAGTTGTTTATACGAGCAATAATTTATTACTTACCCTTACGACGCGTCGGATCGTTAATATCATAGACGTCAGAACTATGGAAGATGGAGAACGCGGCGGAATTGTATCGTGCTTTAAACGAAAAGACGCGCGATACTTCAACCGCGACTATGGTCGTTTTAGCTCCAATGTTAACGACTACTAACGAGAGATTCGGCGTCGTTCATATCAATTTTTCGTATATTAAGATTCGCTATCTTTGCATTGTTCTTTCTATTGCTTCTTTTATAGTTATTTTGTCATTTTATAGTACTTGTCGAATTACGATCACTTGTAGAAATTTAATTGTTCTACTTATAACACTTGCTGTATCATAAATGACAAATTGTCCGTGGCTGTTCAAATTATTAATCAATGCGTAAATGATCGTGTATATGGCAACTAATTTATTACTCTGTAATGCCACAGGGAAAAGTCCATAGCAGATTTTTTTCCATGAAAGCACATTTTTGTAGAGAAGCAATTTTTCTAATTTGAAAGCTTATATCGCTTAAATCATTTATGTGCTCGTCTCTGAACGACATACTTTTGAAGGCAAAAGTTCAAAGTGTTTGGCGAAATGATGGGAAAAGTACGAGCTATAATCTAAAGGAGATATTTAGCTCTTTGAAGTTTCTACGCTTATTCTGATTGAGGAGGAGACGAGAATTCGTGCAACAGCTCCAAAAGTTGATATTTACGAATCAGTATTGGAAAAACTATTAATATCAACTAAATTAGCATCGTATCTTGGGATAGGAGGAGAAGGTATGCTTAAATTTAAAAAAAGAGAAGAATCTTTTTCTCGTTTGTTGCATAGCGTAAATCTTGTAAACTTTTTCTATCGTGTAATTGTTACTGACCTTTAACACATGCAATCGTGTACGAACGAAAGATGACGTATTTCTCTAAAATTAAATAATTTACATCGTATCTTACATAGTGAAAACTCTATAACAATGAACGGTTCTCGCTGCTTCTTGTTCAGAAGTTCAGCAAAAGAGCTTGATGCAGATGAGAAACGAGATGATTCCTCTGGGTTAAACCATAGATTCACGAAGGATGAATTCGTTAGTCGGAACGTTCTTGGTATATCGATCCTCGCGATCCACGCGAAAAGAAAGTTAAATTTCTCAGAGGAGACGGCGGGAAACGGAATGCGAGCGGAAGCGGGCTGAAGATGAAGAGAAGGAAGAAGGAGAGCTCCCTGTTGGTTCGTGTCGCCCTACGAAACGAGTTCGAAAGCCCTTTTACCGAATAAAAGTTGACGCGAACTGGTAAGGTTCCGAAGGCGAGCTACGCCGGCGCAGGCCACACGGAAAAGTTGAAATTATAAAAATTTCAAATTTCCAAACGGCTGACAGACGACAAGACGACGATTCGCGGCCGCCTGGGATAGCCACTGTCGCTGTTTTTCGACCCGTGAACTTCGCCGAACTTGGAACCGGGGAAAATTGGAAACCGCCGGAAAAAAATTGTTTCGTCGATGCCCACGCGGCGTTATCGAAACGCTTTCCCAATTTCAACATCACCTGATAACGCGTTGATAGCTGCAGTTGCGGCTCTTCCAAAAGACATTGTGTTTTTTTATTTTTTATTTTTTCTGTTTTTAGAAAGAAAATTCAGGAGGGGACGTTTGATACGAACGATAGTCTTCGTTTGGAAAATATTTTATGATTCCATAAAACTTGTTAGTCGTGGGAATTAACTGATTGATTGGATTACCAATCTTTTGGGTGTTATGATTTGTTTATTCACGGCCTGTCAGAAGTCAGTATTAATCTACAAATGGGAAAGTAACAAATGGGAAATGATCTACGAACAATACGTTCTTAAATTTACTTTAAAATTTATGACTTCTTGTGTCATTTGCTTGCGATAAAGAAACTTATGGGGAAGAATCGCTTGTCTTTCACTGATCGTAATAATTCGATGATCGTAAATCATTTCGATCTATTTTCTTGGGTGGAACGATTAATTAATTTTAATTGGAAATTTTTGAAATTTTAAACGTCGGTACGTAAATGAAACGTGAATTTACATTATACCTTTGTGGAACTTTGTAAGAGAGCCAGTTGTAACATTCCTCAAATAACACTGGTGTATTTGATAAAATAACATGCTGGTTATTTCTGAAAGCTAGCGACCGTAGTAATTTTGAAAGTAATTTTAAGATTGCAATAGAACGATTTAATTTATACGGCAGGGTGAAAATAAAAAAATTGCTTGTAAGAGAAAATTAAGGAAAATCGTTAATGTATGCATGTTTTCACTTTGTTTGCAGGACCTTCGTTTTGGGGTCTGATAAACCCCCAGTGGTATTTGTGCAGCAAAGGAAGACGACAGAGTCCTATCAACATCGAGCCTGACAAGCTTCTCTTCGACCGCCACTTGAGACCAGTGTCGGTCGACAAACACAAGGTAATTTATCCAGTGTTCCTCAATGTCCCTTTATTTCTTCTCTTTTTATTCCTCGTTGGCGGTGCTTCGACTTTTGAGTAAGCTCGTATATTCAAAAGTAAAGAAGGATTGTATACCGAGTCGATTCGTGACAGAAATTTCTATCTTTACGCCTTTGTTTCAATGGGGATTATGCTCTCTTCGTGATATTTACTTTATTTAGTATTATACGTTCTGATATAATTTATATCTAAGATAAAAATTGACATATATATTGACAATATTATTAAAATGATGTTATTTATATATTATATTATCTCTTATATTATATTTATATTGTTGTTATTTCTATATTCAGAGGTAGTAAAATCATAATAGCAATTATTTTATTCTTTGGATAAATATATCACACTGAAGAACCTTTATTGCACATTTTTACATGGACTAGGGATAAAAACAAAAGAACACCTTAAACCTATCGATTAAATCTATCGATTGTATCTACAACAATCTTCTATTTACTATTTATTGTAACTGGCACGTCTGCATATGAATGGCGAGCACGAACTCACGTTGTTATCTTCAACACATATATTACTATTATTTAATAATTTCGAACTTAAGATGTATTATTAGTTATCTTGTAATATCAAATATTTTATTTCCCTTATTTGTACGTATGTGAAAAAGTCAACTGAAATGTTTCTTCGGGTCAAACATTTTATTAACGGTCATAAGAAATCTAGTTTTACCGCTTAACACCGTAGAAATAATTTTAGGAGGAGATTTAGGAAAGAATAAAAGGAACTGGAACTTTAATACAAAAATGGAATATATTGTACGAGCATATTAATCTAGGAAAGAATACATTAATTATAACAGCGTTTCAAAGAGGAACAGTATAATTAAAATACCACGGAATAATAATAAAATTAATAATAATGACACGTATAGAAACAAAATAATATTAGCTCTCACAGTCCCCATTTGGGGATCTCGTATATTAAATAAGTTATAAATTTCATAGTATCGATTGGTATCCCCAGCAGGGGATTCTTCCTAAATATTTCATACTTTAAAAATATTTTAGTTAAATTCAACAAAAAAGCGATTAAACGTTAACTCATAAATGGATTTAAATTTAAATTATAAAATAAATTAATCTGAAAATTTCGAAGCAAAATGGTAAATAGGCGATACTATCTTGAATAAGATAAAACACGAAAGACTAATGAAAATGGAAATAATAATAAGTGAAGAAAAATATAGAAACAGAATATATATGAATAAAAAAAAAACATAGGAAAATTTGTAAAAAAGAATGGCTTTCGTCTTAATCGAAACTCACAAATACCACCTCAGGTTAAAAAATAAAACACATCAGACAACGATTGGTTCGACGCGTCGCAGATACGTGAAGTAGATTCAAGTGAAAATTAACATTTTTCGGATGATTTATTTGACTGGGTAGACTGATATCACGGAGAGACGCATTCAGTTGAACGTGAGTAGCTACGCCGCGGCTATTCCCAGAGCTGTCGCCGGCTAGTAATGGATTTTGAATTCACTCTGGACCGTTCTCCACTTTCTCTCTATCCATTTTTCACCACGCCAGGGAGTTCGTTAGTTCGATAATATATCCATTAATTACCAATCTGGCTGTTTAACGTTCGTCTTATTGGTTCGTGATATCTTAAAACCAGGAAAATAATAATCTTCGATTAATTAAACGTTTATTCGTTCTTCTGTTTCGCTACGCGTGAAATCGTGCTAATTCTCTTTTGTTCTAAAAATAATCACTGATTTTAATATGCAACGTTAGACTCCTTTGATTAAATATCACAGATAGTATGACTTTAACATGGAAATTGTCATTTGACAATCTAATTTAAATCTCTTTGCTCTTAAAATAGTCTTTGATTTTAATGATAATTGAAATGAAAACGTAATACTGTTATTAATTTTATTCTGACGCGTGTATTATACGAAATATCGGGAAAACGATATTAGTTTTATTAATTCAATTATATAATATAGAGGAACATGGAGAAACAGTAACAAAAGAAAATTCTGGCTTCGAAAATTCCACATAGAACTTCTCTCAAACCTCTCATTACTCAATTTATCTAATCACAATCGAAGCTCAGATTCATCCGTAGGATGTTCGTCTGAATCTCAACCTCGCTTGATCAATTAAACGATCACATATTACAACGTGCCACTAGTTTTTTGAGGCAACGAAAATATCTTTAAAAATTCTAAAATACCCATCTTTTTCCCCGGCGTGAATTCGTAGATTGTGAACTTCTACTTTACAATCGTACAATTTTACGTTAAATACAAAGATCAAATAATCTGTAACTTATCAAATTCATCTATGAAATGTAATTTCTTTTATCACGAAATCTGTTAATACCGTATAGAAGAGAATGTACTAGTACCAATGACTTGAAAATCGCGACTTACAAAATGTCACTAGTAAACGTTAATTCTATTTTGCAAGAAGGTGGCATATTTCGCTGTTACAATTTACATCACAATCGCGACTTAATTTTATCGCTAAGATTCGCTTCGAAACAAACTTCATCCACTCGCATCAAGCGATAGCAGCGGCAACCGCGAGGTAAATGGAAAAAAAGTGGTCATTGATTTCGCAGATGCGAGGATAACAACGGTGCGCCGGGCTATGGGGGCTCGATTTCACCGTCATTCGTTTCCCTTCCGCTTTTTGTTCGCTACGTCGGGCTGGTTTTATCGAGCAGCCGCCGCGTGGATTGCATGTGTGGAAATTAACGCGGCGGCCGATTTACGCGGGGCCCATTTTCCGCTGTGAAATTGATGCGCGCTGCGGCGCCGTGACGAGTCACGTAAATATTGTAAATCTCGCCGATGCGACTTGCGAACAACGACGAGCCACTGCTTGATTAATCGTCGAACCATAATTAATGAGAGGACACAGGCATCGAGGACGGTGAGGGTGGAATTTTGTTCTCGAAATATTTTCCTATTCATCGGCTTTCAATGGCTTTGGAAAATATTCGAACGTTTGTCATAGAATATTTTTATGAATGTATTACGTACGTTGCACGGAACTTTTTCAAATGATCGAAAGAACGCGGCAGGATCAAAAAGAAAAGCTAAGAGAAAGAAGGAAAGGCGATTGTTTGCTTTGCCAGGTGAATATTCATCGAGGGAAAGATTGGAGTCCCACTTTTCAAACGCGAGCTGGAATTTGCAAGAATCCTTGCAACGGTCGAGCTGATGTATTTCTTCTCCCTTTAGATGGCGGAGCAATTTGTTTAACGGCTCGACAACACACTGTTGTGCGATTGTATGTCGTAGACACTGTCGATACGCTCGGAAAGATCGAATAGATATTGGTTTTCTAGAGGGAAAAGGGTTTTACTTGCAAGATTAATATAGCGAATAATGAGATTCGAGTAATCAAATTTTTCAGCAGGAAAGTCTGTAGTTTTTAGAAAAAGAGATTTCAGTTTGTTAATAGAATATTTCGAAGGTAATGTAATAAATATATCGAAAATAAGGATATATTGGCATTAAATTTTAAATTAAATTTTATAGACAGTGAGGTACGGCTTGCCTGACTAGAAAACGACTATTCTACTTGATGTGAAATATTTATACCGCAGTGTATATATTTATTATAATCATTTCGTTCATTCGATTCATCGTATATTACACATACTGTGTCTGACCATAGCGATTATTTATTCTACTTGGTGTGCAATATATTTTTCCTATATTAATATGTAAAAAAGAAATACACACGTGTAACGATTTCGTATATTACTGATAGTATCGAAACAGAGATATGTATTATATCCCAAGATACTACGTCAAAAGATGAAACGTACCGCGAACGTAAGCTATGAATGGGCGTTGTGATCGAAGCTTTCATGGAAAACAGGCAAATCCAGGATCGTCTTATAATAATATCAACTCGTTATCGTTATTAACTCTGCTAGCTTCGACATCTCACCTCTAAAATCTCTCAACTGGCCATTCAATTTAATTAGCGAGTCATTAAATTGACTTACTAACGAATGTTCTAATACCTATAAAAATGACAAATTCTTTATCTAAATCGTTAATTTCGTATATAATCTATCGACTATAATAAAGCGGTAAAAAGCACTTATGTTTACACATAGAATTCCACCAAGTGACGTTTGCTATAATTTTTCGCAAGAAGGCCACGTCGTCGCGATAAATTTCCGGTTGATCCCCGAGGGACCGTAATTCACTATCATTTCACGAATTTATCAAACTTGGAATATAATTCTTTATCAAATAAAGTATTCATAGAATAGAAGACCTTTCGAAGATCTTTTATTTGGAGGATCGATCGATTAACGTTGCTTTCGTCGAACAACGTTATTTCTTGTAGTTTCCCTCTTGGATGCATGGCTTTATCGCGTATTCGCGTGACGTAACGCGACACGAGAATTCCACGTCTACTCGTCTACGACGCGAAAGTGCAGTTGCGGAAATTGTTTTATGGAAATCGCTTGGCGAAGGCTGCTTGTATCCACCGTGGAATAAACGTCGATACACTTCGACACGAGCCAAAGAATATTTAGGAGAGACTGACGCGTTCTATTACTGATTTCCACGAAAGCAGTTTGGTTAAATTGGAGAAAATTTACTGGCCGACGTAACGCTATAAAATATTTATCACAATCCAAAGGAATTTCACTCCTTTGTTAACAAGTTCGTAATGGTCTTGTTCTTGGAAAATTCTTTGATCGAGATGATTTAAATATAATTATAATAAGTTTTTAAAGTTGCGCAATTGTTTCATTGTCTATAACTTATTATTGTGCTTGTAACATAAATAATTTTATGTACACGAAGAAGTTCGTGAGTGTGGTCGTCTTATGTTTAGGCTAAACATTTTTTTATATATTTTCCAAAGATTTTCGAAATTGACCTTTTCATTTCACATTTACCATAACTTGTTATTTGTAGTATAGACAATTTCATACGAAAAAGTTGATAAGCGTTCTCGGCTTGAATTAAACGATTGGACGTCGATCGTTAAAGGAATCAAGGTTAGAGATATAAATGTGCTGATAAATTTATCCACGTCCAATGTGAATTTTTAATTTCATCCAACTTTTCAATACTCGGTGCGCATCGATAGTCAGCTTCGGTATCGTCCGCGATGATGTTAATACACCCATCTTCCATTGCAGCAGACGCAATTAACGTAGAGCGTATTAATGTATTTCGTATTTTTTTATTACGATCGTCAATTTCGCCTGAACAATGCCGAAATAAAATCGCTGAATTCATAATAACATGCAAATGCATCGTTGTTCACGTAATAATATATGCCGGATCGACAGCGATTTGTTGGAAAAATATCGAGTTGCTTGTTGATTACAATGACGTTGGAAAAGCATGCGAAAATTGCCAAAGTAATTAATACGTAATTTCGATTGAGAGTTGTAAAACTGAATCGAGCGAACAACTGAATTAAAAAGTAGGTAAGAAACTTCGACGGTGTATAAATCTAGCGAATCGAAGCGAAGACCGATAATTTGAAACAGAACTGGAACGAGTAATTTACGGAGATAATTCGATTTTGCCGAATCCTTTCTAAAATTAATCGTACTTCCCTTGGTCATTTTTACGTGCATCTTCGTGACAATTTTATCGTAATTCGGAAATAATTACTGTTAACGCTGCAATTATTTTTCGAAAATTTTCCTGAAGAACTAACGAATTATACACATGGATAGCTGAACGTTGATTGATTTAATAAATTGTTCCTATTCAATATGAAATTGCGATACATCGCAATAAAACATGCACTTAAAACGCTACAAATTAAAATCTTCTAGTATCTATATATTTGCAATATACAAAATATTCAGCAACTAGGCTACAAAAAAGTATACGAAATAACAAAAAATAGTTCGAATCTCCAACTATTGCAGCCTTATAGATCTATCAAATTTTCATGAAAAATTACAGATTACTGATTTTGATCGTTCCGACAACTGTACGTTGAAAAGTACTTGTTTTATGAAATAAACAACGGGAATAAGAGACTTTCCATTTTTCACCAGAGTTCGCTGCTATTCAAAGAAAGTTCCACGACCGTTTGAGCGTCGTGGTGATGGTTCCACCGTGTGAAAAGCGCGAAACACTGACCACGTGCGCTTTGTCCGATTTTCGCGAAAGCTGTGCTGGCTACGGTCTCAAAGGCGAAACCTTTCGTTTGTTACGCGAAACGTGCTAACTCTAATCGCACCGTGGATACGATAGAAACGAATCACGTGGCCGCCTCAGCTGACACGGTGATTGCTGGCACGTGAGCAGAAGTCCCGATTCGAAGCTCAGCCCGAACATGACCGGAACTTCCTTTAGACTGTCTATTTCTCAACGAGAAATGGCTGGTTGGCTCGTGAACCGAGCTCGTATTGCTTCTCCTTTTCTCAGATTTTATTAATTTCTTGGAAATGCAATTAGATGGAAATCTTAATAATTTTAGGTATACATGTAGACGAATAGCAATTTAGTTTGACGTAGATATTATTGATAAAGTGGAAAATTCTTATCGATATATTATATTAAGATTTTTTGATATTTCGTCGGTACTGTAATGAAACACGAGCATCATAATTATACTGGTAAAATTTTGCACCAACCCAAAAATGTATATAAAGTTACAGCACATTTACTACAAATAGACATTTAGTAAAAAATTAATACATATAATTAACGTTAAATATCCCGTGAAATATTAAGGTTTATCAATGCAACGGATAACTGATTGTTTAAATAATTCTATGATTGCTATAAATATACACCTGCAAACCAATTTTCTACCTGGATTTAATTTCTTTCAATTATATCCATACGAATATAAATTTGTATAAACGAACGTATGGAATGCGTGAAACAAGGACGAAACAGGAAGAAGAGAATCGAAGTTTTGTGATTAAAATCGCGCAAAATGTAACAAACTCAACTGCAGTTCGCAGAGTAATGCATCTAAAGGAAACAGAGAAATGAAAGGGCACGAAAAAGTTTCTTACATAAACAGCAAACAACAGCCAATAAAAATAACGCAAAGCCAAGGTACTTGGTAGCTCGATGATTAAACGACTTCGTTGGTTTCCTCTTCTGAGGGACTTCATTGTTCCGGGCAGTTCGCGAACCGCGGGACTTCAAACGAACCAGAGGCGCGTCATTTTTGAGTTTATCAAACAATAACACTCTTGGCGAAGTAGCTTTCGTGCAAACACTTGTCGCGAGCCTTAAAGCCCTAGCCGAGAGTCGTTTGTATTTCCTCCCTTTTCTTTTTCTCTTCGTTTCTTTTCCTTTCTGACCGCGGTTGAGTTTCGCTTCCGCCTACCGCTCCATCATCCACGGTGTTGCGATACTTCTTCCCGAGAACTGCGAAACGTTCGACACTTTTGTTTCTTAGCGGGTCAGCCACCCGTTAATGAAATAATTGAAGCGTTTCTTCGTAGGACTTCGAATCGCGCACCGAATAGTTCCGCGGTGCGTTTCGCTGCTTTAAGCTGTGATTTTCGATGGAAGAATCTTACATCGTTGAGAAAATTGTTAACTTTATCCAAGGAAAAACGAGTTACATAACTTGCCACTCGGCTTCCCAATTTTTTGCATAAAATCGTCTGTTTGCTTATAGAGCTCCGACATATTTAACGAGTCCTATCGTATTTGTCGAAGATGAATTATATCATATTTACACCCGTAAGGGGTAGAATCGAGCTAGTCGGAATTAAATTCTATAATTACGAATGTTCTTGGTTATCACAATGTTTCCGGTTCTGGTTTTAATTTCCTTTGTAAAAGTTGTCTCCTCTTCAAGGATTGATAGACATATCTTCCTACTACTGATTGTATTTTAAAAATTTGATCCCATGGGAACCGAATTTTATCAAAGCGTGGCAAAAATTTGATTTCGTTACTTATTAATGATAGAAACTCGTTCTTCAACGTTTTTATGAATACCACATAATTGTAAGCAGAAATCAGACATAATTTGTTATTAGTAACGCAAACACGTTCTTTAATATTTTTATTAACACATAAATTTACAAACCCATTAACATTTACAAATCAACTAACTCGTTCACACGATAGTAACGCCTCTGAAAATTATCCGTCGGAATTTAAAAAACAGCTAACCAAATCATTCTTCGAACACAATAGAAACCTTGTCAAATTATCTTCACTTCCAAAGAAAAAAAAAAAAAAAAAGGAAGAAGCAACCGAAAAAAGAAAGAAAGAAATCAAGGAGCACGAATTCCTGATAATAACGAAACGAAAAGTGTTCCTTTCTCGCGAATGGTCGATTGTCTGACTTAAACAACGCGTGTGACGCCGGCTAACCGATGCGAGTCGGGAGGTGAGGAAGAACGCTGGAAACCTGTTCCCTTTAGGCGCTTTTGTGCCTTCGGAGGATAGCGATTGGACGTTGGAGGGGATGATTCGAGGATGGACCAAACAATGAACAGAACCCAAACCATGGTTCGTTTCAAAGCGTAGAATGCATCCGATGAGCTTGCCTCGTGAGAACGCGGCTACTTGCGCCTGGGAAGATTGACTCCGGCTCCGGGAAGTTGGCATCGGGGGGTTGGGTTAGATTCGAGGGGTTGGAAAGAAGATGGGAAGAGAGAGGAAGAGCAAACGATCCCTCGGGTGCGCGTTTAAACCTTTTCACGGGCATTTCCGTGGAAGGCACTTTGTGTCCTGCCCGACAAATTCGAACTATGCGCGTTTCTTTTCGTGCCAACCCCTCGCAAACCACCCATCCCCCTCGGACTCTTCAACCTACCGAAACACTCTGCATAAAGATGAAACGTTGCTCGTGGAAATTCCACGAGAAATTTCGTTCGACCCTTCGACAACGAAGTCGCAACCAAGAACTTTTAAATATTGCGTGGATTTTTCAGAAACTACTGTTTCGAGAGTTCCGCGGATTTCGAATTGCGTTTGAAATTATTATTGAATATTAATGCGAGATAAAGTTTGGATTACTGAGACGAACGTTATTGTTTTTCTTGAAGTTTTAACATGGTTTCGGAAATTTTCATACTGTCAGGAGCGAATTATTAATTACTAGTGTAGGATACTAAGATATTGCGGAATGTTGTATGAACATTAGCCTTGGAAGTCTCTTAGAACTTTAGCAACTGTGTTAGAGTTTTATTCGACTTCTAACTTAGAGAAACAGCCTACTTACTATAAAGCTAATTCTTGGTGAAACTTTGAAATACTCGAATAGAACAATTGTAATACAAATTCCCATAAACAGTCATATCGTATCATTACAAGGCTCGATGTTATTCGAGATAACTGAGACATTTAGTGTCACGTGCTATTTGAAAGGGAAATTATGCCAGTGTTTACGACGTTTGCGATATTGTAACACCTCATAATAGCATTTAAGGGTTAATCTACGTCACACCATTCTCAATTATAATACGCTTCGTGCCTTTAAAGGCAACACGTTTCACCTCGTACGTTTTGTATTAGATTTATATAGGGAAAGATTTTATAGAAAAATTATTGTTGCGCGACGATACATTTATTCACCATTGTATATGTATATATATGTTATTGCATATTATTAATATACGTACATATAAGAAACATCGAGTGTATCGAAAAATCATAAAATCATTCAATATCTTACCGAGCTATATCAATGAAAACAAATCGCGCATATTTTACGTAAACTAAAGTAAATTTGTCTGCTATTAAATAAAGTCTCCAATCGATATTTTTATCGAACAATTTACTCTCGTATACAGTTCGATACGATTATCTGTTGGTTGGTGTAACCGTAATTCAGAGTGGGGACAGAACAGGACGAAATACACCGAGACAAGTTATGGGTATCAAGGTTTTGCCCTTTGTCACGCGGTTCCCGACTGCACATGCACGTTTCTACCCGGAAGATTAATAGTTACATTACAGGGATGCGTCAGGCCAGATCCATTTGGGCCTGTTTCGCGGTACTTCCTTAGAAATTAATATTCTAAACAGCCCATTAATTCCGCGGACACGCGAGACTTGTCGCATTAATAATCCAAGGATAATTTGCCATCTCCCGCGGATACCGAACACTGTATACCAACGTAACGTTTGGAAAATTTGAACATAAACTACTATACTTTATACGTATATACAGTTGCTACGTATATACCATTGCGTTCATTATATTTATTTAATTAATTTATTAATACTTTCATAATACATTTATGAAATTTCCAGAACAAAATCCCTGAAACCTGGTATTTTAATAGATTTGATTTCCAGTACCAACTGTAATACGGTATCAACAATGATAAATTATAAAGCGTCTCTTCTATTTAACTATATTCCATCTCCAGTTCTCCAGACGATATATGAAACATAATCAATTGAAACAAAATCACGGTAGCTTCCTAAAACAATTCGCTTCGCCTTAGAAACTGCAAACTTTATCCCGAGGAAACCTAAACCTTCTCCCGATTCAGCAACGACTTAAAATGTCCGTAGTCGGCAGAGGATAATCCAATAGCGAATAGCAAAGTGAAAAACCGGATAAAAGCCTTAACTATCGTCAGCCTTAACTACCCGAGCCGGAAGCCGCAGTGACGTCACATCTAGTTTCAGCGCTATTTAAATACATCCCTCGGTCCATTTCGTATCCTCGCCGATCCCCCTTACAGCACCCACTATTCCTAGGACACGAAAGGTATACGCGAAGGGCAAAAGGAACAGGGCGAAGGGTGGTTTCATGTACCTCGTGAATTTATACGGCGTTTAACCTGGTTTAAACTTTGGCACTTAAATTAAACAATAGGGCGAACCACCGAACCACCGACTTGCCGAGTCGAACGTACGTCTTCGACCGAGGTTCCTCCGTGCTTTTCTCTCGATTCCATCCCCTCTGCCCTTTTTCATCCCTCTTCAACCACCCTACATGCAGTCCTAGTTCTGATCTTCGTCCACGTGCACGTTTCCGCCAGTTTCAACTGGATTCGTCGTTCGCTAGGCGATCCCAAAATTGTCGGACAGCGTAATTTCGCGATCGAAACCGAACCGATTCGAAGAGAATCCTAATTCTCCGCGGATTGGGACACGAGCCACGAACGTCTGGACTTCCGATCATCGTGACTCGTTTCGTATGTGACCCAGGATGGTTGTGTTAGCCGGGAACGTTTTGAAATATTTCTGTTCGGTTGGAGAAACGGAATTCAGAGTTTATTGACTTTCCACCCTCGACTCTTTCCCGGGCCTGACAAAAATTCGATGAACCGAAGTGACGGCAGAAACGCGTTCGAGAGGTGGAATTTGTGAACCGGCCAGAGGAACGTTTTATAGGGATTCTCCTGCCTGTATTTTTCAGTTCCGGTGTTACTGGCGAGTTTATTGGTTGGGCAGATTGGATGGGGTAAAGATACGTTCAAGATATTTCAGTGAAATGTTTTTGCTGTTTTAACTGGCTTCGGTGTACGCAGCAGTATATTTCAATCTTTTTTGAGCCCGTATGACGTCTTTTGTGATAATTGAATAACGCGCTACTTTCTGTTTGTAATTGGAAAATCATTTCGAATGCAATATGACTATTCTTATTTGACCCAGTAACGTAGCCATCAAACGAATGAGTATTAAAAATCTTGAGCGGCATCCAATTGAATCGTGAAATTGTGGAGCACGCGATAAAGACTGTTTTTATAGAAGCCATTAATTTTCATTGAACAATAAATCAAGATATAGATTATTTTTACGATATCAATTCCACTATATCGTCGGTCTGTCCCAACGACTAGAATGCGTTATTATCTAAAAACTCGAGGAAAAGAGAAGAATCGCTTTTATCGTGATCTTTGAAGTTATCGATCTTTAATACTGAAATCGGAACGAATAAAAATTCCCAATCAACTACGATCTTCAGCCTCGTGAACGAATAAAATTCTACCTATAAAGATTGAACGAATCAAAGTGACGAGTCAGAAATAGAATCCGTAAGAAATCTACGCCGTGCTTAATTTCTGTAACTCACGTTACTCGCGTGATCACTGGAAGCATGCAATTTTAGCTATTTTCACAGAAAGATAGTCGTATGATCGATAACACGACAGCGTAATATTTGCCGGAACACGGGCTGCTTGGCGGCAGAGGGGAGGAATTGTTACTTACAATTTATTTGAAAGCTCCATCCATATCCTTTTGTATCCTCGTCGGGTTATGCCCTGTCCTATTCTGTTTCAGTCCCCGTCCGACCGTACACAGATCCATTCTACTCGTTCGCGTGGAAATACACGAGACCATCCTATTCCCCTTATGTCTGACCATATGCGGTGCTGTTCTACTGGGCATCCGTTTGAACTTACGCAGACCCGTTTCACTTCCTCCGCCTCTTGGCCTCTAACTTTATCAATAGCAGCCACGACAAATCCATACAAAATACGAAGGCACCCCGACGCAATAGAAAAAAAAAAAAGAAACACGACAGTCGTTTCGTTTCGATCGATATTCATTTGTAAGCAGACAGATAAGCGAAATCGTGGCGGAGTAGCAACGAATATTTGAATGTATTCGCCGAGATAATACTGTGACTCTGTAAACGTTCGTTCGCCAACTGGAGCTCGTTTACTCAGGGCAACGGCTTTCTGAATAAAGAGGTGCCATTGTTACTTTTTCCTCGCGAAAGAGAATTCCCTTCGACACGGCCATTGTTCGAGAATAAACCGCCAACTATCCGCGACCAAGCAAATACTCGGCCTTGTCCGTCAGTTTCGCTGCTTGCTTCTTCATTTTCTCGTCGAAATCAACTGTGCATAGAAGTGAGACAGAGTTAATGGGGTTAATTATCATTCCCACGCCTTTGTGCGAATATCTCCTGTCGATATAATCAGTAGCGTTTTAGACTTGATCTCATTCTGTTATTTCTTGTTTCCAGAATTTCGATAGAAGGAACTCGATTCACGGACATTCCAGTTATACCAAAACTATGCATTTCCATAAATATCTGCAGTTTAACAATTATTGTTTCAATTAATATATTGTCAATCCTAAAACTTTTACATAAATTGTATATATTCTCCAATTCCAGAAACCACGTGCAAAGCAATTATTTTTGCAAATGCGAGTGAAAATACTGTGGTATATAGCATCATTCGCAAGATGTATATCGTATATAGCATCGTCCACAAAAAGCTAGCGATTGCCATAACAGGCGAGGGCAATACGCGCGTCAGTGTTCTTCGAGTCGAACGAAATTCCTCGTTCTTTATCCATCGAGAATAATCGCAGCTTTTGGCTTTCTAATCTAACAGGAGAAACGTGGCCGGTATATAAATCGTCGTAACTGTCGTATAAACAGCGGCTGGTTGTTAATTAACTCGCGATCAGACTATTGTTCCATAAGAATTGGGATTCCCGGCGCCGCGTTGGCTCCTTTTCACTCGGCGCGATACCATCTTGGTTGTCGATGCTCAGGTAAACCGATAAAATAGCGAATCGTTAAATAACATTTGCATTTCGCCATGCTTTAAGCAGATTTTCGAGGATAATCGCGAAGCTTTTCAAATTCTGTTGATTTGATTTTACGTACAATGGATACGTCTGTTGATCGGATGGTTTTATTTAATCGAGTGAGAGAGAGAGAGAGAGAGAGGAAAATATTGTCAGTGATATCTATACATCGTAATGAATGAACACCTTTTTGGATTAAAATTTGACATTTTATTAAGAATTAATTGATATTTTATGTATAACTCGTGTCTTCTTTGTACGCCTTATAATTGTATTACGTTTGAATGCAGATAAACACAATGTTAAATACAATTCGTACATCACAAGCTACATGGAAATGAAGTATCCAAATGGTTAAAAGCATCTACAAATTTTATGATAAGAATCGTTTCTCCGAGCCAATAATTCAACGAATAACTTTCTCGCCAACCCACCCAAAGATCAAAATTCTAGCTAGTAAAATTCACGATATCAGAAGGAAAGGTAACATTAGAACCACCCATCGCTCTATCAAAATCCCGCGAGACACTCGAGACAATTCCGGCTCCGTCAGAGCGAAGAATCCTTTCTGCGTGAATCCGCGAACCCTTTCGATCGATGGAAAGCGCGAAACTTTCCTTTGATGTTCGAAACTCAGCTAAAAGAAACTCGCCAGCCGCATTAATCACCGATGCGCCGATGAAGTTCGTTCACCGGCGAACGAAGGAAAGGAAACGAAGAAAATTATACCGCAATGGTGGCGGTTCTTCGTCTCGTGAATTTTCCAGCCGCCGCCACGGGGAACAAAACCACGAGACCACACGGCGATTCAGGAGAATTCGCGATGACGATTGTTCGTTCAGCGGCTGAACGACTTCCTGCTTCTATCGTTCGTTGCCTTCGTGAAGGAAAAGGGTGGAACGCGTCGAAAAGGCTCGTGAAGACGGGTTTGAACTTGGAGGTCTTGTGGAAAGAACCAAGGGGACGGCCTTTGTGCAGATTCGGCCTCGTAGAACTGCTTCTCGCGAGTCTTCTTCCGGCGGCGGCCTCATTGATCCGAGTTCGAAGTTGCCGAGAATGGAAAGGGGGATGAAAAAGATAGAGGGAGAAAGGGGGAGGATTATCCGCGAATTAGAATCGGAAAGGTGGAGATCCATCGGAGGGATAATGAGTTATGTTCTTTTGGGTGAGTTATGCTACTTCTTGGCGTCGTTGGATTTATATTCGCTCAAGTCGAAAAGACTCGACGAAGAGCTAAGATTTATTCCGCTCCTCATTCCGAATTTTTATTCTAATATTCGGCTGATATTTTTCGATCATTTTTCGTTTATTGATGCTTTTTTATCGTTATAGAGCTTCTTCGATATGAAACACGTATGAAAGAATCGTCATTAATAGGTGCGATATCTTTGTTCGTATTTTATATGAAAATTTGTCTCGCAAGACTAGCAGTCTTTGTTTATTGAAAGGCAAATTAGATTGATACGCAGGACGATACGTAATATCTAAAAATTTTATAATTATAGCAAGGTCAAAGTGGCAACGAGATAGAACGAATTTTCAGAAACTGGTACATTCATTAACAAATTCAGCGTACAGAATTATCGAAAGCGAAAAATATAAAATTTTTAATAGTAAATTCTTGAAAGGGACGAAGTTGAGAAAATAAGGGAAATAAGAGAAGCGTAGGGAAAGAACATAACCGAGAAACCTAACGCACATTAAATACAATTTACTCGAGGAAACATCGGCAATCGAAGGGAACTTAATAAACCGGTTAAAGAAGGGAACGAAGCGAAAGAAAAACGGGCGCGACGAAGCGGAAACGGTGACATGTTTAATGGAAGAGAGTGGAAAAGAGTCAGAGCACAGCGTATGAAGTTGGCCGGAATAGAGCTCGGCCAGGGCCAGGCGCGGAAATCTATTGCAAAATAATAAGTTATCTGCCGGCGACTTTTGCCGACGTGTCGTCCGCGGCTGCTTTCTCCCCGAGGTTACCTCATTATTTCTAACTGATGACGCTATAATTCAGCTTCTCGCGACGTACAAGAAAATGGACTTCCCGGCCTCGTCTTGCACTTCGTCGGAACCTCTAACTCTCGTCTCTTCCCTTGGTTCTTCGCTCAACCAGTAAGTGTGTATGAGAGAGAGAGAGAGAGAGGGGGAGAGAGAGAGAGTGAGAACGGCGACAACGGCGCACAATGTCTGGCCTTGCTATTCCGTCCAATTAAATGCCTAATCAATTATCCGCCAGTGGAGGGACGAGTTCACGCCCTTTCTTGCTCGTAGCTCCCGAAACACGTTCTCCTTGTCCCGTCAGCCGCCCTGCCGCGAAGAAATTACCAAGGTATCAAGGGGATCACCCCTGACCACCCCCGTGTTTCTGCCGCCTCGATAATTGGCCTACCCAACTTGCCGGATTTCGTGCAAGCCTGAATTCGTGTCGCGAACCTGTCAAACAACATTGTTCGTCCTTCGGGCAGCGTAGCCTGCTTTGGGATTTCGTGATGAATATTTTGTGAAATATTTATGTTTAGCGGTGTTTAATTGTCGCGTCGTGATTTGAAGAACGTTTCACTCGATTAAGTTTGATTTATGGAACTGGTATAACGTAGCTGTGTCGTGGTTAATTGAGATGGGGATTTTAGAGAAAGATATGACATTTCTCTGACTTGAATAAATCGTTTCACACAATCTACGTACTTCTGTATCTTTGAAACTACCGTAATCTTCGGATTTTTATGTTTCAATCTAACTTCGATCTCTCGTTCTAGCAAAGGGAAACGTTCTGTAATGTTGGAAGAGGACGTTTAACGTAAGATCGAGACGAGAAGTCACGCGTGCCGATGAGAATTTTCTTATATTTTGTTCGAGCTTGGTATAACATTGGAAAGGTACGATTGGGTATTTAAAAATAATCGAAAGGATGCGGCATTACGTTTCACACGAATACGCAAAAATCCGTAATCTAATTATAACCTTAAACACAATCCAGAACTATCTTGTACCTAAACGTAGTCCATGTTAATACTTTTCTATTTTTGTCTCAAGTTTCTTTGGAAAAACAAAAAAAGAACAGAAACTACTTTATTAAATAATCTGTGCTTTAATCTGTAGCATTTAATAAATAGAGAAACCGAATATTTAATCTATGTTTAATCTGCATGGTATTATGCTTAATGAATAAACTCGAATCTATGTTTGATCTATATAGTAGATCAAGAATACTTTTTTTTTTATTTGGTGAACTATTTACAATCAATTCTCATAGAGAATTATAAATAAATTATTTTGGCGTGATACTGTAACTTGGATTATAACAGTTTATAGTATGTTTGATTCTAGTTGAATCTAACTCTTACATTGTATCTGTTTCTGAACTTGGATATTTCTTCTTCGACTATAGGTATCTTAAGGTCGCGATGTATTGTTGATGTATTGGTAACATACCAAGGTGCATCTATTAAGGATCTTAGAGTGTTTGATTGGAATCGTTGGAGAATTTCTATGCTGGAATTACTCGCTGTTCCCCATAGTTGGATCCCATAGGTCCAAACAGGTTTTAATATGACTTTATATAGCATTGTTTTACTCTGCATGTTTAAGTTGGAGCGTCTGCCAATGAGTCAGTAGAACTATAACGAATAATGAAACGAAATGCCTCACAAGTTTCCACTATGTTATTTTCCATCGTTTCGGCTCACGTATGTATATTCGGTACACGACTGTTAACAAGAACGAGATGAGAATTACACGTGATTTCACAGATCTAACAAATTCGGCCAACGTTTCGTTTTGCTGATGGCGTACTAATTAGAAGGTCGCCAGCAAGGGAAAGGTTCCCGTGGTGGGAAAGACCGAAGATGAGAGCCGCAGAGTTCAAGATAGAGTCGCGTGGGAGGTAATTTAGGAATTTTGGAGGGAGGAAATTTAGTAAAGCCTTGACCGTGCACAGGGCTCATCTGCCGGTCTTACGAACCCGACGCGAAATTAACGCTTTGTGCGCGGCTTCGAAACTGCGAAACACCGCGAAGTAACGCCGATGTATAAAAGACCGCTTCATTAACTTCGTTACAAAGAACTCTTCCCTTTCTCCTCTCGCCTCTGTTCCGCATATGTATTCGTGGTATCGGTTAACATCTTGGTAAAAGTTTAACTTGGTAAAAGCTGCAACTTCTACAACTTCTCTTCCGAACGTCACTTTGGCAAAGAAAGGTCTCCCGATGAAGAACAATTATCATTAGGAATTATGGGAGAATCATTGGGAAGAAGTGACAATATGTCTCTTATCAATATTTTCTTTTTTTTTTTTTTTTTTTTGCCAAAATAGCTTGGGAATGTTCAGGAAAAATTGTAAGGAATTCATGTAGGAAAGTAATTGGAGAATATTTAATGAAACTGTAGTATGAACGTGTATAGTAAATAATTTAGAAAGGAAATGACAATACGTTTGTGGTGAGTAAATAGTTTGAGAAGTGTTAAGGGAAATGGTAGATAAATAAGAGAAGATAATTTATTGAGAATTTTAATGAATATTGTAAAACGAATTTACATGGTAAATAATATGGAAGGGAAGCGACATTAAATTTGTAAATGAAAATTTATGGAGCCTTGTTATGGAACGCTTTTACATTGGACATTACAATATTTAACATAAATTAATACTTTATATTTGCTATTTTATTAATATTTCGTAATGAATATTTTATCATGTGTTTAATATAAATTATAAATTATAAATTAATATTAATTTATCATTATAAATTAAATTGTTCAATAAAATAACAACCATATACGTACATAGCTTATGTAGAGCGATTATATTTACCGTACTTTGATTGTTTTGTAAGATTATAATAAAAGATCACATTAATTCCACAGCGTTATTTGTTCGTAATAAATTTTAAGATACATGCACGCGTAAGAATTAAGAGGACTGTTGAAATGATTTTCGGAATGAAACGTCCATACATAATGAATTCATAGTAATATGTCTGACTAAAGACGGTTCGTTACTACTTCCATCGCTTTGCTCCGTATCACATATGTGTTCTTCGTTTAATCATCCTGTAATTGTTCTTCGTAAATCTTTAATATCCTTAAAATTATTTATTGAAAATTAATTATTACGCTTCTTAGAAATCTAGAGAGATTCATACAAAGTTAGATAATGTTTTTAAAATAAAGCATATTTTAGTATCTATATAATGACAAAGAAAAAGGCGAATTCAATACGCTGTCTACAAGTGATTTTGATAAAAGAGAAGATTTTATTGAAACAGATACAAAGCTTTCTATTTCTTTACTTTCCGTTCAAAGCGTGCTCAAATAATATTTGACATATGTATATCTCATATCGTGATATAACAACTTGCATTGCCTGCATCGTTCTGAAAAAAGTCATTTTATAGAAACTATTGCAAGCAATTAAATACACGATCATAAGAAATATAATTATTTAATTATATTTGAACAATTATTTGATAACATTTATTCAATTTCGATGAAAGGTAAACGCAAATCGTAATTACGGTTTTATAACACGGAACCAGGAAGAGGAAACGCACTTGTTTGGCGTACATTGATAACATAAATAGAAAATAAATAAATTTGACGTATATCTGATGCTATCCTAATACGAAAGCACCATTATCTCCAGATAAAGGTTACACGAAACAAAACAATACGTGCACACAGGAAAATAATTCTATATGGCATGTCAGTAACACAGAAACACAATGACCAGATATCAATAAACAAATGATGAGAGAACAGCAGTTATCGATGCAACAATTAGTAGAGTCATGATGAACGGTTTCGGGCGTTAAAGCGTGCTGGACAAAAGCGATCGAAGAAGGTTTATTGAAGACAGTTTAATCGGTCGTTAATTCTTGCTTGAATTGTAGAACACATCCGCTACAAGCTGGTCGAAATTTTACGCAGATCGTCGATTAGTAATTCAATGGACGCCGGCTGGATTGAAAATTTCCCCCGGAGTAGCGGTGATTTAAATGAAAATGATTTGCGCGGCACGCGTAATATGGGATAATTGCGTTTCGTGCGGGACTTAATGGAGTTACGCCATTTTAATTATACATCTCGCGTCGGATCGTGTTTTCCTCTGTGGCGTATTCTTCGGGCCCCCGGTTTTTCATCGCGTTACCATCGCGACTTTTATTCAGTTTCGATGAAAGGAAAACGCCATTCGTAATTACGGTTTATAACGCGAAACCAGGAAGAAAGAGGAAACGTGCTCGTTTGACGTTTATACTTATATTTTCCGTTAAAATATCGTGAGGAATTTTTCATGGAAATTTACGTAAATTACCGTATCCTTGTGGAAATGGATTTATCGAATTTCAAACTGTAGAAAATATTTAGGTTGAAAAGCAAATGGAACGGAGCGAGAAAACTGTGGCTGCGGAGTGGGAAGTTTCCAGTCGACAATATGGAAACGAGAGAGGGAAAATCGAAGTTACAAGAAATTTATCAGGCAGTAAAGTTATGAAAGCGATGGAAGAAACATTCCTTTTCGAGATTCCGATCGATGGCAAACGCGACTATCATTTCCAATGGTTTTAGTATATTTTGATTTGCCAGGAACCGTGTTTGCTTTTCTCGCTTGATAAAATCCCTCGTTTTGCCTTTATTTTACGTTATACATACAACTAGATTACAAAAATGTTACGTTAATTTAACTACATACGTTAATGTTACTTTGTATCTACACAGCAGTGAATAATTTTCTGCCTACTGCGTTTTAATAAATTCATAGTATAAATAATTAACGATGATAATTTATCATACAGATTCGTTTACAGTGGCTTTAGTTTTTTCCATCTTTTTTTTTTTTTTTTTTTTTTTTTTTTTTTTTTTTTTTTTTTTTTTTTTTTTTTTGATCGTAATTATTTTAATTCCGTTTGAATAATATTTGGAATTTGGAATTTCAGAAATGGAATATTAAAATATTTATTGAAAATATAATGAATTGCCATTATATGACCATTCTAGCCGAGACAAGGCTTTTTCACATTTAATCCAGTTTAAAATAGAACTTTAACAACAAGTTGGCTAATGACAGAATGGTAGATCGATTACGCCAACGAGTAAGATTTCGAATTGATTTCGTTTTCAGGTTTCCGGGCATTTATACAACACCGGTCAGTTCCTGGTATTCAGAGCGGATCGGGAAGCGAAGGTGCGAGTCAATATAACAGGTGGCCCACTCGCCTATCATTATCAATTCGAGGAGATCTACATACACTATGGAATGGATAACGATTACGGATCGGAGCATCGCATTAACAACTACGCTTTTCCTGCAGAGGTGAGTAAAAGGTTTAAGAAATTAAACGCGAGCGTGTTCCATTTCGCGAAAACGATTACCGTTAGAAGAATATTTATTATAAGTGAAATTTAGCTGAAAGCTTAGCAGAGAAAAAGAATTATAAGATTGTCCGTAAAAGGTGATTATAAGAATTTATTAAAATATGCAACGTACAAAATTATAAAGAGAGAATATTATGTTCCTAAACCGTAGTTAAATATTACACCGGCAAACACATATTCTTCGTTCGCACAAAAATCGTTGAAATCTATTTCTATTTTATAAAAACGATTGAAATGATAAAAATCAAAAATGGTCACTTGACAAATCGGAAGAGAATGTCGCGCAAAGCGTAGCGAAATTCGTTAACAATTTTATGGCCGCCGGTTGAAAAGTCGAAATTCCAGAGACTTCGGTCGTACGCGGAATTTAATATCTGCAGTCCGGTGAAACTTGATAAAATCCGGTCATGAAATTGGGAAAAGAAACAGGAAAAAATAACAGAGCAGAGAAAGAAACGATTTCATATCACTTAAGTTACGAAACGAATCTAATTTCAAACAATATCACTGTTTTATTCTCTATAAAACAAAACCATGGAATAGAAAAATGGAGGCAATTCATTCGAACGAAAATAAAATATAAATTAGGAATAACATATTTAACGTACGATGGGAAATTATTCGTTAAGCGAAAAATTTTAAAGTCACTGAATTTTTCACCGACATTGACCATATTGACCATTCTCGACTCGATATTGATGGTTCTCGTTGAAAATCTGCCAGTGCCTCTGCCTTTAATTGTATATTATCACGAATCTTCGTTTCAATGTGGAAATCGAAATCATCGAAACGAATCTCTTTCGTGTCTCTCTTCCCACTTTCAGTTTAATGTTGAAAAAGTAAATTCAGTTGTTTCCTGTTTTCATCTTTTTTTTTTTTTTTTTATTGTGCCGCTCCAACAGAACAAATGGTAGGCAATTTTTGTCCGCCCACTTTTTTTTTACGCGTTGCTGGTCCCATGGTCGTTCTTGCTTATTGCCTAAAAATTGCATTCTGACGAAATTCAAAATCACACAGCGTGTCGGAGCTATGGGATGAAGAAAGACACGAGATAGTAAATTATCAAATGACATATGGTCAGACCACTTTAGAATTCGAGAAAGTGTAATTAAAGTGTGCAGGACACATAGACACCGAGAGTTCTACGGAAATAATTGAAACGATGTACGATAAAATCCATAAACCAATTTTGTCAAATTTTATTTTATCTGTTCGACGCTGTATTGCTATGTTTAATTAACACGCCATTATATTAAAATTAAACTATCATATTTTGTACCAATTACGAATTTTCATATTCCCAATATTAAAATAAACTCCTAAATAAATGAAATGCTAGCCACACTAGGTTGGAAGTACAAAACAGCCTAAAAAATATTAGTTAGATCTGTGAAATTCGTAAGGAGAGTCATGAACGAATCATGGACAAGGTTAAGGGTGCAACCAGGACGCAGGAACCTGACAGCGTAGTTAATCGAAATTAATCACGGAGCCGACTTCGTAACGAGACAAATTAAACATTCGTTAAACGCGACGTGACGATGACCCAATTAACTGCGACCTGCTCATCCTGCCGGCAAGCAGACCCTCTCCACGTGCGACCCAATTCTCTTCTCCTGGACGGTCGGCGAACCGCGAAAGAATATCGTCGAGCTACGTTGCCCGTCCTCCACGACTTCTCGATTTTAATTAGTGTAGAAGGCAACACGCTCGTTTCCACGATTTTGTTCCCCGTGGCGGAAAGATATAAAAGTTACTTTTCCCGGGAGTCACCTTGGGCTTCTAAATTAGGCTATGATGTTAGAGGAATTAATGTATTTGATATTTTACTCGTAAACGTATATTTTCCATTTGATTTTCGAGTTCGTTCTTTAGTGATACATCGACAATGATAATTTCTTTTTATTGAGAAATTTTCAATAATGCAACACATCATACATTATTCCATCACATAACACGAATTACGCGTATATTATTTTCTGAAACTGTTAATAGTAGAATTTTAAAAAAATGAAACGAAGTAACGAGCGGACAATGATAACGTGAGAGATGTTACTTGATTTTGCTTTGAATAATAAAGGAACGAAAGTAGAAAGAAAATTATTTGAATGACAAAGATCCATCTTAAAAATACGAGGGAGAAAAGATGGCCTCGCACTCAGAATCATTTAATTAAAGAAACCAACTTGTAGCACTTGTAATCTTATACGCTGGGTATCTTCAAAAACCAGTAATTATCTCACTCGATACTATCCTAAAATTGTAGAGATGATATAAATACGGAGCAGTATTAATATACGCACACAGTATTCTACCGATTGATATTTCGCGTCTCACTACCTATTTCGATGAAATTAATATCGGATTCTCGATAAAATTCCAACGAAAGTAAATACAGCGCCGCGTGATCAAATGGAAATATCCAAATAATCTCCATGCAAATATCCAAAAATTTGATAACACTTTATTTCCGTCATTCATTGTATTCACTAACGAATCCATTTATACCGTAAGAAACAACATTCGTCTAACATAAGTAGTCAATGGTAATTTCTTCTTTCTTTTTCCTTTATTCCTCTTAAGCATACTTTTCTTGTATCTTATACAAACAATCTATTATTATTTTAAATGAGACGCAGAAAACCATTCATCTTCCTTCGCAAGCCAAAAGTATACTCGTTGGTAAAAATGATCAGTTTTATTAATGGATTAAAATAATGCAACTAATCTTTCTACTATTAAATACAAAAACACATATGAAAATCAAAGAAATGTCAACAACAATATTACAACACTATCTTGCTGAATCACCAAAAAAAAAAAAAAAAAAAAATAAAAAGAAGTAGAAACAAACCATTTTCCACTTCGACCACTCTTCAAACCATCTTACACTCGTCCATACCTCTTCAAACGTAATTCGAACTTGCAACTAACTCTTTCACTATCGATGTGACTCAAATTACATCTTAGAATTCCCACATTTGACATTAACAAACCGAATCAAACGACGTCAAACCGCACAGAAAGAAGTTCGCCGAATGGATCATAAGCCGGAAAACAATTATTTTCGAATCAACGCGGCTGCGACGCGGTTGAAATCGATTCGAGGTTAATCGAGCACATAATTCAGCGGCAACGCTGCGTGTTTGCACGCAGCAAATCCGAAATCCACACGCGAGCAGGTGCGAGCGGGACGCGGCGCAATCAGCGGCCGTGCTTGTGGCCCGCAGCCGCATCCATTTTCACCGCGTCCTTCTTTCGCGCTTTTTCCGACCTGTTTTCCGCCGCGCCGACCGTGTAACTCTCGCTGACGAATGAACTGGCGAACTACCACTGCGCTGAATGATAAATCCTCAACTCGTCGCGTTTCCAGATCTGTGTACGTGTATGTACGGCTGTGTACCTTCCCATTCATAAGTATTAAGACACTTGGGGAAACTCAAGTTAAACTGAGAAATTATTAGGGAATTGTCAAAACGTTTAATCCTCAGCAGGAATAATTTATCTACTAGTAATCTTAACGAATTGCCAAGTCAAATATTGTAGGTTATGAACTTCTATTTTATAATTTTAAGATTTGAACGATTTGTAATTCGCAAAATTTTCTGCAGAGCTCATATTTGTTTCGTCGTTAAACTTGATGCTATTAGGCAAGAAAATTATTAGAGCGTTGATAATTTGTAAGTTGCATCTTGTAAAAATTCAATAATATTATTATTGTAATCGTGCAAGGGACAAAATTAATAGATTAATTTATTTCTTGTAGCAATATCGTACATATTTTATGAAATTAACGTTTAATAGCATTGAATATTATGTTTCCCATTGTTGTTTAAATAGAACTTCAGAAATGGAAACGTATTTTCATTTTGTGCATACACGTGACTTTAATTGCTGGGAGAAATAATTTCCTTCTCCTGTGAAAAGGTTATGAACATGCAGATTAACTAAGGAGAGTAAAGAATACTTAATTAAGATTTCTTAAAAGCATGATGTAATTTCGTATTCATAAGTGCTTTAAATATGTAAGAAAAGTGTAATTCATTCTGTAGGGAAAGAAATGTAAGAAGGAATATTAATTTTGGTACAAAAGCAGGAAATTCTTCGAAATTCTAACTGGAATTCTCATATATCATAAACATGATTTTCTAAATATAGTATAACTCGTAATAATTTCGAATTAAATTTATCAATCTGAGTGTCAATATATCACGCTCTTTAAACGTATCAACGTTAGCTGTAATTGAAATTCCGCGGAAATTACATGAAACTAATTTCATATAACATTATGAGTTTTGTTACTTTTGACGTTGAGAAATTGATACTAATCTCGAAAGCTACATATTCGAATCAATTAATTTTCCAATTGTATATTTCGAATCCCAAGATTCTTGAATATAATCATATTCCTGTATCGCGTACATATTATACGAACGGTTCTTTTACTCCCAGTAGCATAAGTCAACAGCGCGCTCAGTAGCACAAATCAATCATAAACGGGCAGACTGCTTCCGTTGACATAAATAAACGTTGCACGATAAATTTTACAACGATGCAGCTTAGCATATATCAATGAATCACCGGCAGTGCGAGTCAATAAATATTGAATCATTAACAATTCCAGTGGCAAGAGTCAGCCTTGAATCATTAACTATCAGTGAGAGTACATATCATAACTGGATGCGTGGTCTGGCATAATAATTCCAAACCTACCATCTGCAAACATTGATCTATATACGTACTTTCACGCTTCTTCATTTTTTCTACATATTTTAATTAACTCTTTCGATTATAGTAGTATCTTTTTGTACAACTTTTGTCCTACAATAATTATCGTGATACAGCAAGCAAAAAAACTGTACGATAATAATTAATGTAAATATTATAAGTAAGCTGTCTAATATGATAGAATATTATAATGTTGAAGACAATGTTAAGGATTTTAATGTTTTTTATCTATATATAAAAGAATTAAAGAAATCGTAAAATAACTTCGAACAGAGAACAAGCTCACGAAACCATTTATTAAGGAAATAGAAGAGACCTTGAAACACTAATGGCCGGAACTAATATATTGAAAAGCAGTGGTAATTACGTTCAGTAATAATGGCGGAAGATCATGCTAGCCGCAAGCCAATTACGATTAAAAATTACTCTTGTTCCCGAGCTACCTTTTACATTAGCTATTATTCGTAACTGTTCGACGTGCGTGTTCTCAAAAATATTCACGTAGATTCATTTAGCAATGGGAACAAGGACAGGCCGATTTTACAGTTCTATTAAGAGCCCTCGGATTCTTCATGTCGCAATTATTTATTTAGTTACACGCGATTCTTCAGTCTCAACGAATCACCGATTGTTTTTAATAATCACGAGAAACAAAGTCGAATGAATCGACTACTACATGCTTCATGACCTGTTCCAATCGTATGTGCTTTTCTTTTTTCTGTCTGTTTTTTTTATTTCATTTTACGTTTGTTGTTTCTCGTTTTATCAGAAAGGTAGATCATTGCGACGGCAAACACAGCTGGTCCATCGTCGTTTAATTGCAAATAAAATTTTAATCTGGAAAGGGATTGCATTGATTCCCGGCGTAAACTGCCTCCGCGATTTCCATTTTTATTCGACCAGGACTCTGTGCATATCTGCACGCAAATCGATTGCCGTTCGAATTCGTAAACGACCGAGAAAAAAGGAATGAATGATGCGTCTATCTTTCGACGTTCTGGCTCGTTGACGTTCTAATAAAGATAGAAAGCTGACATTTTCGAAAGCTTGGATCCGATCGTGAAAGTTTCAATTTGCTTCTTCATCGTTATATAATAAATCATCCCCGTTAATATTTACATACTAATTAATTATGCCCAAGAATATTAAACTTCGTTTGATTCAACAGCATTTTCATATAATTATACAAATGAAAATGAGACGTAAAAACTGATAAAACGTTTCTTCGTTGAAGATTAATGCTATCTACAAATACTTTTGGTAGCCACTGTATTTCGAGATCAATGCCAAATATCACAGCAAACATTTCTTCTTACTTCGTCAGCACCACAAAAGAGATCGCATTAAATATTTGCTAAAAACACTCTGGAAAAAGTTCCAAAACTTATCAAGATCAGTCTTAAAAATCTTTAACTCAGTATCATCATCGTCTAAACCATCCATCTATCTAACGAGTCGGATCAATAATTAATCGACAATACGATGCGCTAGGCTAATTCAGTCTAGCATGCCGGCCATAAATTCGTGACTCTCAAACCGGGAACGCCTGTGTGGACATCCGGTTCAGGTGCTGAGACAAGGAGGGACCATTCGAGGAGCCACTCGAGCCACTCCATCAGCTCCTTCTCGAGTAGGCTTTCGGCATCAAAGCGGCTCGTCGCTCAAACATGCCGGTAATGGTTCAGACTCGCTCGAGTGCCGTGGCTCTGGGAATCCCCTTGTCCTCCTGCCAGCCCTTTCAAGCAGACCCTTCGCCCTTCTCCGTGACCCGTGCTTCTTCTCGCTGTCTTCCTTCCTCATTCTCCTATTTCCGTTTTTCCACGGAAAAGACGACACGACGCTGTCTCGCACGGATTTGCTTCGATATTTTTGTACCACATGGTTTCCTATACAGTCGGGGACAAAAATAAGGATATGGACAGTAATAGTAAAAGCTAAAGTTTGATCGAACTAATATTATCGTTATATACTTATTTATTATATAATCTTGTAATAAATAGATTATTTGGTAAATAATTGAAATAACATTTTTATTTAAACCGTATTTAAACCGTATTTTATTTGAACCGTAGTTAACGAAACATCGTTGATATCTAACTAAGGTGGTAATTTTGTAGGTAGAGAAATTCTATTCTCGATTGAAAAATTCTTTTTCACGAATTAAAGATTCGTCTTAACGACATATTAAATTCGTTGCCCCTAATTCTACATATAGAAAGGGACTAGCACAGTCGTAAATTGGTTTTTCAATTTTAAATAAAAATTTACGATATAAAATTTCGTACGATGGGAGAAAATGTTAAGCTGGATATTTCTGTAACATCGCGAATTAAATCGTAGTTACAGTTGTTTGAAGAAGATTTTAATGATAAAGCAATTTAAATTGAAATTGAAACTACTTTCATTTGCCGCATCTGAGGACGAAAGTAAATGGCCGTTTGACGATTAAATCAGCGAAGACGGATTTCGTAAATACGTTAACAGACATTCTCGCCGCAGGCGGACGGACTATATACTCTATCACGAAATTCTGAGATTATAACTTGAGCTCTAACCTGGTTCCGGTTCTCATAGAGCAAAACGATCCCACCTCTCCGTTCCCATAGCATCCCAATAAACCCGGTTAACCCGTTCTGTTATCTCCACCTCGCTCTTTGACCCTCTATCCATTACATTTTATCTCGTAATCTGTTCTTTACTTTTGATCACTTTGTGGATACACTCTACATATACAACAACGTTCCATAACGAAGGATAATATCCATTAAAAATTATTCAAAGGTATACTTGAATTAAATTGAATTATTTTCATTGGAATAAATTATTTATTTCAATCGACGATTATGAAATAATATTTGATTATTTGAAAAATTCCTAGACAGCTAACTTTTAGGAATTTTTCGATTTACAGGATTTACGTTAAGTATTTAGGTATGAAAAGTTCCACAAGACCTAAGTAATTCATAATGTACTTAGATTAATGTACAATGTGAAGATGAAACTTTGTGTTAGCATATGTATACGAGCAAATTTTCAAAGTCGTCTTTCCCTAGACTGAACGCTCATAAGCAAAAAAAAAAAATTGTTCCACATTTTCGACTTATAGTTTCTTGAAGAATCGCTCATCTCTCAGTTTTATTATCAGTAACTGTACTCTCTGTATTATCGTACGGTATTGTCACTCGTATATAAATTATGTTAACGGAATTTAAGAAAACTACCTGACACACGTTTGTATGTTCCTATTAAACGATGTATCTGATGAGACGTTAATTTTCGCTCAAGTTATCAGTATGATGCTGCTGTATCATTTCCCGGGATTCGTAGTATCCAGTGCACGGAATTTGCTTTGTGCCGTTCTTGTTTACAGTCTCGTACAAATTGGCCGTAGCTGCGGTTGATGCCCATACAGACGTGTCCCGTTTGTATCGGTTAGACCGATTACCGTCTCTGTTTGCTTTAAATCGCGAACGGTTCGATCAAAAGCTCGCCGATTGGAATTGAAAAAAAAAAAAGAAATGCGCGCCAGGGTTCATCCTAATCGTTCTTTCATTATCATTCTACGAACGTTGCACCATGCAGCAGCCATTGTCATTTTGTTTTCATCGTAGAATAGAGAAACACGACGAGATTCGTTTCTACTCTAAACTTTGGAAAAATTGATCCACTATGCTAGCAGCGCGAAGGAATTTTTGAAATCTCTCTATTACTTTTGTATCGGGGGGAAATAGTTCTGGGAACTGTTTGAAGAGAAGTTGTGCAGCTGGAGAAACTTTCAGATTACTCGAATTGCGAAGTTAGTTGGTGGATTTTTGGAGAATTCGGGAATTTAACAATTTCGATGTTATCAAAGTTAGCAAATTCTTTACTAGAGTTCGCACTATTTTCATTTTTAGCGTTAGATTAGTGTTGTAGGAGAGTTGCGCAAGTTCTAGAGTTATTAGAATTGTTAAGGTGATTATTTTACGATCTCAAAAATTCTCAGACCACAGGACTTCTTCTATCTAGAAAACCTCTGTAGAGATACACGTGCTTTCTTCCTTTCAATAAAATTTGCTCAAAACTAAATTAGAGAACAAAGACCCTTTCTGACACTAGTTCGAAAAATATAATGCAAATTTATACTACTCGATAAATTGTTCCTTTAGAATTTTTTTCTCCTGTAAAATAATACTCGTTGTAACAAGATGCAGAAAATACAGCAAATCTCGTCAGATTATCAAAAAGAAAGTGAGACAATTTATCGTACCAACAACGACGAAAGATCGAATGCATGGTTGATATCGAATGGTGTATTTTGCACGGGTGAATATCATCCAGTACATTCGTGCCTCTGCAAACATTTCGAGCGTTTTCGCAACATTCGATAACGTTCGACGGTACATACAGAATCCACGTATGCAGAACACCTCGCTTTTTGCAGATTCTCGTAATGTTTTCGCATTTTTCGCGACGGTAGTTCTATCTACATTTGTTTTCGTTTCCATTTTAATGGAAATAAAGAAAACTTAAATAAATATATTCTTATAAAACGAATATTTCAAAGTGTTTCGATCGATTTATTTCATTTCCATTCGTTTCTCTTAGTTCGTTATTTCAAACATACGTATTATATATAAAGTAGATGGAATAATTTTGATTCGTTTAATTCATTTGACTTTTTAGTTTTAAAACGATTGTAAAACGGGTGTATATTTTATTGTAAATACACTGTATTCATAAACTATATCCGTTTAGAGTTTTTCAAGATTTATGAGCCCGTTGTACACACATAAAATTTCGAAATCCGTCTGTGAACAAACTCCAGTTCTTTTTACGATATACTGCTATTCACATACACAGTTATAATATGATATATATCCGCATGTAAATATTCTGCGATTGTCGATCTTCGAAATTCATCGACATCGATACCTACTACGTAACATTTCGGAACATTATCGATCAATCTAGCGAGACTTATCCAAAGAGGAACTTCTCGATTAAAAATTTGCATGGAAATAATAGCCATCGTATATATATATATATATATATATATATATATTCACAGCTGATATTTTATAATTCAAGAAACATCGCGTTTTAATTCTTTGTAGCTTGTGATAGAAAGAAGTTGTAATATTAATTATAGGTTTTAACAACTAATGTTAAACGTGAATGAATCAAATTATGACTAAGTATAAATAAGTATAAAACGTTGATTTATTTATCAACCTGTATCTATTTAAAATATAGTTGGTAAAGAACAATTATGATGTGAGTCAGAATTAACAATGTGGTAAAATAGCAAAACAAAAATTTACAGTAGAACCGCAGTTATCTGAACTTATCGAGAGACAAACAATTTGTACCATTGCAGTTTGCTTGTTTTCTTCATTATTTCTTATCTTTCGTTCGCATCATGGAAGATCAAGTTTTCCATTATTGTATGAAAATATTAAATTACTTACAAAATGTTCACACGTTTTAATAAATAGACTTCCACTGTATGATCTAAATAATTTTCTAATTCCCCGATTCACTAATATTATCGTTTGATAAATCATTATGCAAATGTTATTTTTTTATATAGACGATCAGTACGAATAAAATTTTATAACTCTTGATACGAGCAAAATGTCCCAGTAAAATAAACCGTTTCCGTTGTCTGGAGTGACGAAGCGTGGTCACGTCGAATCGCAATTCAAAGTCGTTCCTCCCGACGTAATATCCGGAAACGTGGCGGATACTCGTTCACCGTAAACGTTATTTACATACCGCGAGCTATACGGTTCGCGACGAAGCGATCTCGTAAAAGAATACGATCGTTAAATTGGACGACGTCGTGTATAACGCGTTCGAACGAAATTCGGTTTCCGTAACCGCGCGTATCGTTCGCGTCTAATATCGTGAAATTAATTTCCTTCGAGTCATCGTAAAATCAGAGCGTGGACGATCCGTGGCTTTGATATCGAATTAAACCTCGATCCAATTATGGAAAACAGTGATCGTTTCAGGAAAATTAAGCTGCATCGTAGACCGAACATTTCGAATAGTTATTCATTGCTATTACTTATTACAACAGTTGCTCGTTATTATTTGCATTAGTTTAATTTATAGGTTAGTAATAGTTTATATCTTTTAATTAATAAAATCATAGGTTATAGGTTTGATTAACACGCTATTCAAATAAAATACTAAAATATTAATGAACAAAACATTAAATCTAATTTGAGAATATTTTGTCCATTCAATTACTAATGTACCTATATCAGTAATTATAACGATAGAAGATATCAAAATTATTCGAGAAGTTTTTTCAACATTCACACTGTATCAGATGAATTACGTTCGTTACAATTATTAAAATATGGTGTTTGATTAACACGCTATTGAAATAAAATACTAACGTTAAATCTAATGTCAGAATATTTTGTCCATTCAATTACTAATGTACCTATATCAGTAATTATAACGATAAAAGATATCAAAATTATTCGAGAAGTTTTTTCAAATTTCACACTGTATCAGATGAATTACGTTCGTTACAATTATTAAAATATGGTGTTTGATTAACACGCTATTGAAATAAAATACTAACGTTAAATCTAATGTCAGAATATTTTGTCCATTCAATTACGAATGTACCTATATCAGTAATTATAACGATAGAAGATATCAAAATTATTCGAGAAGTTTTTTCAAATTTCACACTGTATCAGATGAATTACGTTCATTACAATTATTAAAATATGGTGTTTGATTAACACGCTATTGAAATAAAATACTAACGTTAAATCTAATGTCAGAATATTTTGTCCATTCAATTACGAATGTACCTATATCAGTAATTATAACGATAGAAGATATCAAAATTATTCGAGAAGTTTTTTCAAAATTCACACTGTATGAGATGAATTACGTTCGTTACAATTNATTAAAATATGGTGTCCAAAGCAATCCGAAAGAACATTTGTAAAGTAAAACCTTCTACTGTTACGTTCGCAATAACATCCGTAAAATAAAACTTTCCACTAGCATTACCTTTTTGAAAAGGCTTTTCTCTCATTAGCGACCGTCGATCTTCACTATGAAATCGAGTTTGTCAAAAATATTTTATCCTTTTCCAGCTTCGACTCGCTAAAATAATATTTTTATAAAATAAAAGGGGAAAAAGTAGATAGGAAAGGATGGTTATAAATTCACGCGAAGTATAAAGCGATACGGTAAAAGATAAGTGAAACGCTAAAAGGAAAAGCGTAAATAGTTGCAACGAGAAATGAATGATAAAAGTGGATGGGGATGTGCTTAACGCGGAGGAATGCGGTCGGTGGTAAATGCCGTTGACTGGCGTTGATTCATGGCGCATTGAAAGCACCCGATGCTGCTCATCGAGAATGCTCAGCTATAATTGTTGGCCGCACTTCAACCTTTTCATTACTTCACGGCTCGACGTGATCTCCCTCCATTCGTCACCTGTACTTCCATACCGTTCGTTTCATCTTCAGGCTACTATGAAATCATGAAAAAGATGTACGATCGGTTTTTATGAATTTTGAATTGTATTATCAGCAGAGGAATGTTTCCATTTTTAAATAAACTTTTTCCATTATACGATTACGATTACGATTACGAGTCGATTAGGAAGTTTAAAGAACGTTTGAAAAATTGATTGGAAATTATCAAATGTGATAAATATATTTGTAGCAAATGACGTCAAGAATTTACTGACAATGTTTTGTATACGATTCTTTGGAATTTTGAAGTATCAGTTTTTTAAGTATTACATTAAGTACCATGCTCCCTTGTTTTTGATTATAATAATTATCGTAATAAAGAAACTTAGTTTAATTAAATTTAAGATATACGCTACTAACCAGAAATTTGGTATTTCGAAATACTGAAATACATTCGTTAGAAATGCACCGAGTTAAAGAAAATTATTAATTGATAAATGTAACATCGGTTTATCATATTCTTCTGCTGTAATCTTCGCGTAATACAGACAGTACAATAAATTCCTCTAGAAAAACACTCGCTTTCTATATATAGCGAAGAATTTTCATGGAATGCGAGAAAGTTTCTGTATTGAAGGATCACACGAGGAAAATGTATTTCATTCGGACTTTCGTTCGTATCGGCATTCAATTTTTCGTCGAAGATTGAGCTGAAACTTCGTGGCAGTGCTGCGTGCAATAAGAAGACGGGGTTCTATCGCATGGTAACATTTTTCGTCGGAAAAATGGTTCCCCATACGGGTTTCTACGGTGTATCTTTGCGTGGAAAAAGTAAGACGTGCCGTAGAATCCGAAAATCGCTTCTTTCGGGCACGCAAGTAGGTCAGAGAACCTGAGTCAGTCCATGGCTGTGTATGGTTGGGCACGAATGGGAAGCTTCCCTGGCCATTCTCGAGGAAATTCCATCAGACACACGAAATCCTTGGCTCAAGATGCTCCAAGGAACTCGATTTTGTCGTTAAATTCCACCTCTTTCAACCTGGCGTACGCCCGACGTCTTTTTTTTTTTTTTCTTATCGTGATTAAATTGAATGATTCCAAGTGATCCATAATGCGTGCTGTACCATTTGGTTGATGTGAAAATTAACGTTATAAAATATCAACTTTTTTTTAGTTATTACCTCACACATACTATGCGTATTTTGATGGTAAAATACACACGAATATAAAAGCTATTTTCCCTAATATTAGATAACTTAGACGAATCTGGCGAATCTTTAAATTCTTCTTCTTTGTTAAATCTTGTAATACTCCACAATTCCAAATTTCTCACTACGAAAGAATCTATTCGTCGAATCATTAATCAAACAAAAGCAAACTAAACCACATGCAAAATTACATAATATATAGGACATGAATTAAAACAAAAGTTAAGCTTAAAATTAAATAATCCAGCTGGAATCTGAGTTAACCCAACAATACTGATGATGTTAAATTAAATACAATATTCCGCTATCCGAAATTTCTTACCATAAAACAATCCACCCATTAATTTGCTAATTGAACCAAATCAAACAGGATATGCACGAAACAATTATAAAAATGATATTGAGTAGGAATTAGATAAAAATCAAACAGAATCCGCGAGGCGATTAGATCGAAAACGAACAACAAAGGGGTTTAACGTGAATCGCGAATGTAATTAGTCGCGTTCCAGTCGATGGCAGTCGCGGATCCGAAATGCAGGGTGGCCAATCGATCGGTTAATTCTAGCATTGGGTTCAGAATAGATCAATGGCTATGGAAATCGGCGCTGCGGGATTCTGAGGACCCTTTTGATGACCGTAGGTATTTACGAGAAGCATGACAGCCGGCATGCCTCCGTAATGGTCAAACAGCGTGCGACGGGATTCGAGTGCTATTATTATGGTACCGCGGAGGACGCAAATTGACAGGCATAATTGGTTTAATTTCTACGCGAACGTACAACTGGGAATCTCGTAAAAATCGTTCAACTGTGCAGTATTTTACTGGGAAAGTTGATTAGTCTATCGTTCAGAGATTTTCTAAATCTTCTTCTTCTACATACGTATTACCATTATATTGTTGGGAAATTAGTTGGACCAAATCTCGAGTATTTTAACGAATTTTTAGAAAGAGAAGAAATCTGATTAATTCGTTGCTTTAAAAGTTTTCTGAATCTTCTTCGACTTACCATTATAGAAACAGTCGCCTATTACTGGAAACTAGTTAAGTCCATGTAAATAAATAGATTAAGATGAATTAATTGATGTAATTAGTTCAATTTATACACGAAGTTCTATAATTATAAAGGTAGTGCAAACAATCTTATAGTAAATAATCTATTTAATCCACTAGCAGAATATAACAGAATATTGAAATAATTTATACAGATCAATTACTTAAGATCATTTGTACTAATTGAATATTTTATTAATTGAATGTTTGTCATATTGTAGATAAACGTTTCTAATATTAAGGTAGCTTTATTCCCAACTTATAAATAGAAATACTTCTGACATTTTCTTACGTCGTTAATTAAATGATCTTATATGAAAATAACAATGTTCGTTTAAAAAGATGATCTTTTAAAAAAATATACCCTTATTACATAATCCAGTATACAATAATTTCTAGTATCTACACAAAATCAGTGTGGCTCTATCCGGCATATTGCATAAATTACTGCGAATACTTCTCGATTTACACTCCAGTAATGATCCCAACAACCATGACGCCTGCGCCAAATGTTTTGTCGAATAATCAACGATTTGTAGAAAGGTATTCTCTGTGTGTAGATAAAGGTATGCGAGCAATTCATCAGCACAATATGCGTTATCGCACGCGAGCCCGTTATCGAGAGTATTCTGATTTTACTGCTCTCGCTCTTTACCTCTCACCTCCTATCTCTCACACAGTATGTAATTTAACTTCACGGTTTAATCTTTCCGATGCAAATGCCAGATAATAACGTAAGAGAGGATTATCGTCGAAAGTAACCAACTATCGCGGTATTATTACTGGAAATCGTGTCATCGGTTTATAATTAACTAGAGCCACTCTTGTTCACGAAAAATACGAATATCAAACTTCCACGAAAAATATTCGTAACTTTCGTTATCAAATTAAGTCTTTATTCCCGAAATATTTAATCGATCTATCAGTTGTCCAATAATTCCGAAAATTTTTTATTTCGCATTCTTAGGAAAGTTTAATCGATTCAATCGTATTTTTATATAACGTTCATCGTATCTTGTAGTATTTATAAATCTTGCAGTAATATAAAATATCTTGTAGTAATTATAAAATTAAAACGTCGCTTTTTTATGATAAGTAGCTCTATTTGCAGGAAGCCATCAACACGTTGTAATTTCATACAATTCTATTATCGACTGTTTGTCGCTTCGTGGGAAACTCGACTCGTTAGTCTAGCAGGCATGTACTCGGGAAACCACGTGCTCCAGACTATTTCCGCGATTCTTCTCGCGACACTAGAGAGCGGAAAGCACGGACAAATTCGCCCACGCGACCGCCGGTAGAAGTTAAATCAGAAACGTCGGCGCAAATTTGCTTAATTATTCCGCGCAGAACGTTAACCAGTCGAGAGAGCGTGGCTGCGCGTTCCTCGTAATTGTAGTGGTCGTTTATAGTTGAACGACTCTCGTCGCGTTGCAATTGTCTGTTGTCAGGAGTGGCACTCTTACTTCCGGCCGGTGTTAAAAGGCCGTCAACTCGAGAACACCTCGATTTTTTCCTCCTCACCGACGCAAACCAACCGAAGTTCACGGTGAACTTGCGGGGAAATCTACTTCTCCCTTCGATTACCTACGTCCTTAGGTAATATTTTCTTCTCTTTTTTTCTCTCCCTCTCTCCTTCTCTTCCTTCTTTCTCTTATCTCCGTTTTTCTTTCACGAAGTTTACCCGGAAGAAATTGACTAATGAATCGACGCCTCCGCGTTCTTCGGTTGAATCGTTGTTTAACGAGTTCGTCCATCGAAACAGTTTACCGAAAGCCGCCCTTTGGAGGGCCCTTTGTTGTCGTAACTTCTCCCTATTTCAGTCGATACGAATGGAAAATCGTTGTTATCGTGAATTTCGTTGGTTGTCGATTGTGCTTCGTGAAAAGGGGGTGTCTTCGAGAAAAAAGCACGAAGGCTCCAGCAAGTTTTACATTATCATATTATTCTGCAGGGAAAAAAGAATTGCAGTAAAATTCGTGTAAAAGAGTTGCTTTAAACGTCGCACTTGACGTTGGCCCGTTGTAGTAATGATAAATCGTTAACTCGATCTTTGTCGCGACCTATAAACCAGAAATACGATTTCAATTTGATAATTTTTTATAGAAATTAAATCACTTGATGTGACTTACATACAATTCATCATCTCGTACTATAGCCCATTACGCTCGATGCTAATCATTCCAATCGATACAAATCATTAGAAAGCATTTTCTATTCCATTATAAACCGTCGATATCTGTATCAAAACCGATAAACCACGATTGTAATAAAAACTTAACTGCCATATATTACGATCAAATAAAATTGTTAACACGATTTAACATCGATAATAAGCTTGTTCCGACTTTTTTCACAAATTAAACCGGTTTACTTGCGCATCTACATATGAATGTGGAAATCCCAACGGGTACACGTACACGCGCATCTACATATTAATGCACGCGCACCCTCGAGCTCGCTATGCATTGTCGCGTAGATGTATAGGGTGGTACGCGAGTGCCGTTCGTGTACGCAGCACTCGTGAGTTAATATAGCCAGGGAGAGAAGGGTGTGTGTGTGAGAGAGAGAGAGAGAGACGAAGGGGATGAACGCGTGGGATTACAGCTGTATATCTATCACGCTGGAATACAGCATTGTGCCAGAAATCCTGATGGCATGCCCATAGGCCGCAGGAACGTCGTGACGCGACGACGCCGCGTCTCTAACGCACGAATTATCCTTCAAACCTCAAGTCGTCGCGAATTTCCTCCAGTAGACACGGTTGAGAATTTTCCGCGAAATCCAAACGTTAAGAAATTTGCCAGCGATTTTACATATCGTCTTAACCACTATTAGTGTTTTTTTAATAAAGGTTAGAGAATTCGTTCTTCTCTATTTTGAGAAATTGGATATTTATATTTATTGGAGACTTTTTTTAAATTGTTTCTTTCAAGTGTATTTGATTTTTCATTTTTTTAAATTTGAAATTACTTTCTTTTCAGAGAAAGAATTGAAGGTTTAAGAGTTGGAGGTATCTTTTTTCTATTATCATTTGCTTTCTTTTCCCTTCTTCTTTTTTTTTTTTTTTTTTTTTTTTTTTTTTTTTTTTTTTTTTTTTTTTTTTTTTTTTTTTTGAGACGAAACTTCGAGAAATTAAAAATAGTTTCCATTATGCCATAGATGTACTATTGCCACGCATATTCACATAATGATCATAAACAAATTATTCCCTTTCAAAACATTTTTTTATTACCAATTCTTACTAATACACAAATTACTTCGTGAAATAAATTCGATAAAAAGTAAATGTGTTCGTGAAATATATTGTTCATAATTCACGGTAAAATGGAATGTGTTAAATTATAACTAAATCTCATATTCTGATGTATTTATGAAGAATTTGCACGTACAAAATTATGTAGAATGCATATAACATGAGAAAATATATAAAACATACAAGGTATAGTAATATTTGATAAGCAAACTAATCTTCCATCGAGGTTCTACTTTTTTAATTATATTCATAAAAATATGAATTTGCGTAAAAAAGCGCAGTTTAATTATAACGTACATTGAATTTCCTTATACCAAATTGTAAAAGTGCAATGATCTAACTTACGATAAGGTGGCTTGTGGGATAGTTCAGATCACTATCCTATAATTCATAACGTAATCCAAAACATTACATAGTAGAACATGTTGCGATCTAGGTCACTATGCCATAACTCATGGCGTGATCCAAGTTGCTGTACAAGGGACCGACCTACGTCCCACCTACTACGCAAAACACCATAATACAATCTAAATTATAATATATTTCTACACGATTTCCTGCAATTTATACCTCGTTCTAACCCACAATCAAATTCACGTTACTCGAGTAATCATACAACCAAATTACCATATAATTCAGATATAATGTTATGTTCTTACCCTTTAATATACATACAAAAATTAATTTTAGCTACGATGTTTTAGGAATTTACTGTGTTTTACATGCGTCATTTCTTTAAACAATAAATAATAAAAGGTATATCTAACAATGAAACGACAATCGTATTAACTATTTATACGAAAATATATAAAACTCTCTCGATTCTCAGCTCTTAATTCTTAACTCTGACTGATGCTCCAATGAATCTCAATTTATCATTTAGGTTTACAATACCATCTTATGTATATACTTTTAAATTTGTTTCAAACTCGATCAGAATAACCACGACGAGTCTCGCTTATAAATAATATAATAATAAATTGATCGTAAGAAAATAATTTGATGTTTCATACTTCAGTCGTTCGATGGTTCTAACGTTGATCATTTCTGAAAGAACAAGACTATCGTATGATTCCATACTTTACACGAGTATCTGCAGAAGGATTCGAGCAAAGCAGATACGTAATGCCCGTACAAAAGCTCAATCTGTCCCATCACGACATCGTCGTCGGGAACGAAATCGCTGAAGCAGCCTTTTCCAAAGAACTCGTAGACCAATTGAGCAGAGATATGAGACACGTACACGTGTGAACGCGGTTTCTATCCCTCAAAGCGAGTGTTTAAAGCGTTCTAATACGTAATTCTGGCTTCGCTTGCGGATTTCCAGTGTTTCGACCCGGTGATTATGCAGTGGTGGTAACAAAGTATCGGCCAAAGCATAAAGGTAGTATGGGTCGAGGGTGGTAAGAGGTAGAATGCGAATGGAGCGCGAAGATCCATCCAACGAACCATCGGCTAAAGCGAAGATACTTGAAAGAGTATGTCTGTGTTTGCGCTCGTAGACGGGCTGAATCCTGAATTTCCGGCAAACCATCCCCGACCCTAAGATCGCCGAGAGCCGAGACGATAACGAATCTCGATGTCAGCTAGTGGACCATGATGAACTCGATCGATCTAACGAGCCGTAGGAAAAACAGGCAGCTCGTAGCTACCGATATTCGGAATAAGAGTATGAACGAAGTGGATTCCTCCGTCGACCTTTGAACTTTCGGTTGATGTTGAATCTTCACGGATTATTGCTTGTTCTTTGATTCGTGTTATAAGAAGATAGGAAAGTTTGCCAAAATTTTGTTCTTTTTACTACTTTTAAATTATTTGAAATTAGGTATTTTTCGTACTATAACACGAATCAGCGACCTATGTATTTTACATTTACGATCTCTTCATCTTTCAGGATGAAGGGTTAAAGATTTTTCGTGTCATAGAAATCTGCGTTTGTGTTATAGGAGGATTGAGAAGTTGGTAATTTTGTTAGTTTTTGGTGGTTTGATTTGACGAATGTCGAAGATGAAAGATTAGAGATTTTTCTTTTAAATAATCAATCGATGTTTTATAGTGTTTGGTAGTCTCTTTAGAAACTAATTATCGATATAAATTCCATGCTACCTTCTAAATAGTTTTCCAGTCGAATTCAATTGGAGATTCGTGTAGAGATTGAATTCTCCAAATTTCGATGAGTAATTTGTTCGGCGAGTAACCGTACCGAAAAAAAGAGTATTCTCTTTCCGCTTCTGGCAAAACGTGTAATCCTCGTTTCTTCTTTTCTTTCATTTCTGTGCGTTTCTATGACGTTTTATTCGGCGGACGTAGGGTTCGTTAAAACTTTATTGTACATTATTAGCACCGGTGGAAAATTACGGTGGCGCTCTCGATATCAATAAATTAACTGCGCCGCAGGACGTTCTAAATTGCATTTACTATTTCCCTGCAGGGCATTAAACATAGAACGACTTTCGTAATCGCAGTTGTACTAGGATTCGATTACACGGGTTGCCTAAAATTTAATTAAATCGACACACGGCGAACCCCTTCGCGCACAGGTACGCTTTTCGCACCGTCATTTACCAGATCGTATCGTGAAAATTGTAAAATTTAATTTACATCCGGCTGGATTCAATTTGTCTCGATCATTGACTGCTATAATTTTTTAGGTGTATTCCCCTGGCGAAATATTGGCGACGCGAATGCAATCATGAAACTTAACGAGAAAATATTTCATCGACCCGTACTCTACACCTCCTTGTGTAAACCAATATATTATGTAAACATGTTTTTCGAATTATCACTGTGAAAAATTTCCCAGAACTTGCTTCGATTTGTTAAATAACTTGAATTGAATTGTAAACTAAAGGTGATAAAAGCGACATTTGATCCTGTTTTAGAAGTATCATTTCTCTTACTGAAAAATTTAATAAACAAAATAACGTACTGGAATAATGAGTTCGTTACATTTTCTTAAATTCTGTTCTTGAATTACGTCACGTTCGAAACAAGAGTGCGATATCTGACTTGATACTATTTAATCACGTCTCTAATACTTATCCAACGCATCTCAATATTTACCATGAACGAGTTGAACAAAATTATCCGTAAAATGTCAACTCCAACCCTTTTAACTAAACCGGAATCAACGAAAATAAATAATAACTTTCGTTGCCTCGTGAACACTTAATGACTTCGCCATCTCTCACCATAATTTACCTTGCCGAAATTTTAAGAGAAAGAAAACCACTGTTTACATGGACATGAAGAAAGATAGCAAAACTGAAGCACAGTCGACGCAGTACACTTAATTTTCCATCCGTCTCGCGGTATCAACAGTTGGACTATATTTTCAGCAGAAAAGTCTACGTTCCTTCTTACATTCCACGCGTGGAGTCTCTAGAAAAACAAAAAGATAACTTTAAGAATGTAATATGAAGTGAAACGCGGGAAAGTCTAAGGGAAGTGAATTCGTGTAGGACGCGGCGAATCTTCCTTCCCCTTTTACAAGTAGTGCTAGTCGTACTTTGATCAGACGCGCTGGATTTATGCTCATCCTTGGCTTTCTCTCTCCCTCTCTATCTCTCTCCTCTATCACAAGTATCGCCGCTCATCTCTCTTCGGAAGGTTCATCGTGTTGCAACAGCGTCAGCGACGTCTTTGAAGACTCGTCGCATCGTAGGCCTTTCAACGAGGTCGAAGCGGCGGCGGAAGTGCCGCGGCAATGCCATTATCGAGAGAAAGAAACGAGTGCGCTGCCTGCACGGAAGAACGAAGAAAGCTGGGTCGGTGGTTAAAAGTCGGCGTTTGATTTTCTACCAATCTTTGCTGCTCTTTCTCTGTTTGAGCGTGTCGCGTGCTATGTCGGATCGAAGCAATTACCCTGAAGTTGATATTTTTATGGTTAATTTGTAACGCGAATTGTAGGTTGGTCTAGTGTATCGCTATTTAAGAAGAGAATGTTTTGTTTTTAAATACTACGATGATTTGGTATTGGGAGTTTTCATTATAGCAAATTAATAATTTAGACAATTGAGTTCTTTGAGGAGATGAGTCTCTTTTTGAAATCTGTTTACAAAGTACTGTATAGGATTGTTTCTTCTTTTCAGGTATGCTGTGGACGTTCCACAATTACATTTGCAAAATATTCTATAGGTGTTTCAGGATTAGTTCTGTAAAGTGATTGATACGTTTTATTCTCCGTTAATTCCTTCTTCGCTTTTCTCTTACGATCAACATATTATATAAATCAACATTTACTTTTATCGAGTATAATTTTGTGTGCTAGACTAGATTGACCGCGTAGTAGTGATACATGTATGTGAATATGAGTGTACGGAAGCATGTGTGTGCGCGGCGTCTCGAAAACAAAGGAATGTAAACTGTTCAGTTAACAGTCTGGTATGGAAGAAGGTGAGACAAAGAAAGTGTAAATGTATCGACGAATATCCTTGAAATCGTTTATCAAATAAACCTATAACTATTTCAATATAAATCCTAAGTGTAAACTTAGTGTTCCTCTACTATTATTTCGGCAATTAAAATCCAAAATTATTGTCTAATCGACCGTTCGCGGAGAAACGCGATCGCGAAAAAGCACATCAACGGGAGTCGTAAATTCCCGTTACGATTAGACAATCGACGCCACGAACTGATCGATCCCCTTATTTCTGTTACGATAATGGGGCGGTTTAATTGAGTTTACACTGAATTAACACGTATAAATTAATGTTTATTCCAACAACTTTGTAAAGAAGATAGTTACGCCGGTGCGTATGTACAAGTTAAGTAAGTGATTTGTTGAGCTTGTTAGATGTATGTGAATACAAAGGAACGCGTGGATAAAGTGTAAGGTAAAAAATATATTTTAAATACCAAAGTGTAAATACTAGTCGCAATACAATTGAGCAATCCAGAACCGCACGCTAGCAGTGTTATCCTATGACTGAAAACCCTGAAGCCATCGTCGCCTGTCTACAGTTTATGGTTTGCCTTCGACCCAATCTTTCGTCTATACGCTATCGATGGCTTCGGTGCTTGACAAAACTAAAAGACCAGATGTACAGTTTTCTTACAAGTGGTGACCACTTCAATATTTGATTTAAGGCTAGACACCCGGTACGGACATGTTAACTATTCTAACGGTGAAGAATAATTGAAGTTTAGTGACGATGCCGTATCGGACGAAAGCTAGTGATGGGTGTGTCTAGCGCACGGGACCATCGGATTTGTTCATGACAATTTTGGTTAGGAAAGTAGACATTACTCATGATTGCATAGTAAGAAGGTTAGCCGCCCTCGATAGAAAGTTGCTAATGGGACGCATCGTACGTGAGAAAAAATAACTTTCTCGTGTCTGCTCGTAGTAAACAATAAACTTTAGAAAACGCTTTAGCAAAAAAATCTTTGATCGGTCTGAAGGACTTTAGCTAGAAAATTCCTGAGATTTATGGTCGGTCCTTAGGACTATTGAGAGTATGCAATAAGGATGTGTAGACATCTGAATGCCATTTTGGCGACGGAACAATTATCAACAATTTCTGCTTCATCCATCGAATTATAATCGACGAATTACATTAGAAAATTTCACTTAAAACAATTTGCCGGATATCTACTAATTCAAGATATAATTTGTTGGGAAATTCTAATCAACAAATTGCATTATCGGCAAAGAAGCATAAAGAGAATCGAAACAAAGTGAGACGAATCGGTGCTTTCCGAAAGACTGGTCGAAATTTATGACGACGAACGCGAATGGTCGTTTCTGTAGGGAGAAAAAAGAGTACGGGATAGGGTTTAGGGAGACGTAGCAGTTTGTCGCGTCGGTAAATTTACAACTGTAATTTACACGATCGTCGAATATCCGTTTCGATCTTAACATCAACGTAGAAGGAACGTAGATGCCTGAAACAGCCCCGAGCGTGATTGAGAACACCTTTGAGATGCGATTTAGGAAAAACAACAAAGGGAATTGAGAAAAGATAGACGATAGCTGCAAAGCGTCGCACGTTCGTTCTATTTTCTCTGCTGCTTCCTCTTTCATTCAGCTTGAAACGATAACGATAAAGATTCGTCGATATTTTTCTCTGTTTCAAAAATTTTCTCGAAATTTCTCCTCGTTTCACATGACTCGTATATGTTTCAATTTTAATTATCTTGCTAGCTAGGTGTGTTTTTATAGATTTCTAAATTTATGTAACATTTATGAGATTTTTTTTTTTAAATAGTCTTTATACAGTTTTTCTAGTTAGGGAATCTTTATGAAATTTGTTTCTAGATATTCTGAATAATTTCCTTAATTTTCATAAGATTCGTACAAATCGGTTACTCTTTGTAATTCCCGTTAATTGTGAAATCTGTGCGTTGTTTACGAAAGAATTTATGATTTCGCAGTGAAATACTTTTAAAATCACCGACGTTAAATTAATATGGAAGTTGGAGAGCAGATAATTCCACAAAAAAATAATAGGAAAATTCCGCGATCCTGAGAAACGAATATCCAAGAGTGTTTCACTGATTATACGAAATTACAGTATTTCCTTTACTTGGCCGTTTTATCGAAAAATTTCTTGATCTCGTTACCGTGAATTTTCCTTGGCAAAACGAGCAACGAGAACCATTGACTTCCTTTCGTTTTACGAAGGATAGAAAAAAAAAATACAGCCCAGTATCAAGAATGCATAGAGGAATCTCTATCGATCAGTTATTTACAAGGGAAAAATGCGATGCTCATAGAGCCGTTTCTGTTTTATCGAAATAAAAACTCTTAATAAAGTGCACCGGCATGGCGTGGGAAAATGTATCAACCGACTCGATAGCCTCAAACATTTTTTATTATTACCTGACGATACCTTGTCAGAATATTCCTAATAATGATTTTTTTCTGTCTATATAAGATACATATAACCTTCCGAAAATACGTGAAACGTATATGAATCGTTGGTTTATTGGTTTGAATAACGTTGGAAGAAATATTGAAGGTGCGAGATCAATTTTCATCGAGAACGAAATTACTCACGTGATTCCGTTTGACCGAATGAAACATAAATCGTCGCGACAGTGGTCAAACAGCTTAAGCAATTTCACGGGTTAATATCTAACGCTTGATTAATTTAGTCGAACCGAGTTAAGCAGGGTTAGCAAAGTTCATTCACGCCGCGTCAGAATCTTGTTTAATTATTAAAAGCCTATCTCTGAGGCGAAATTTTATTTCCAAGGATGGTATTATACAGCTTCTTAAACTGATTTTGATGTCTGATATGTTAGTAACGCATTGGGTAGTCTAGTAATTAACTTAAATGTTTGTTGCTATTATTTGAGAATAATTAATTGCTGTAATAATTTTTTGTTCCTTCTACTGGTTTTTCTTCTTTGTTTTTATAAGACCTTTTCCTTGACTACTTCTATTATTTTAGGTTTGACTTGCAGCATGATTTAAGATCTAGATTATAATATCTAAATACTTGAAATATATAAAATGTAAATATAAAATTATAAAAACTTTCTTGGTTTCAAGGAACGTTCCGACGAATGCCTTAATCTGACTGAAATGATACGTTGATAATAATTGACATTTATCAACTGTACAAGTAAAATTCATCTAAATAAATAATAAAGAAATAAAGATAAATAAAAGATAGTGTAGACTCAACAAATGTTCCATAGAACTTCAACTTTCTCAAAGCTCGAACATCGAAGCGAAACATTTAATCTTGCTTGAGTAAAGGAATCTCATAGAAATCGCAAATTTTTCAAAATTCAAAAGTGGAATCGAAACTAGGGAAAAAATGTGGCAGAATCTAAACTGAAGAAAATTCGATCGTACCGTCAGAATACACGAACTTCCGAAGAGCAGAAATTTTCTAAAAGTTCCACATACTGAAAACTCAAACACAGTTAAGCGTACATAGATGGTAAAATGAAAGGGGAACGTGTATTTACCCGAACGAGGGTGAATCGAGGGAAACAATGGCAGGGCGGCGTGGCAAAGGTACGAGGTATGCTCGTGCACGAAGGATTAATTCTCGTGATGTACAGGAAATCAGTGGAGATAGGGAGGGGCGAAGGGCCGGCAAGATCCCTTTGAAATCTTTCGGCGATTAATTCATTCGAAAGCGGTGCGGAACAAGGCTCACGAAACGAAGCGGCTGCAGCGGCGCGTGCAATTTTGGCAAGACGATTCCGTGGCGGGCGTTTTCTATGTACACGTGTATCGTCGGGCCACAAAGCGGCCACGATCCCGCTGGTTGGTTCGTGTGAAACGCGAAATTTGTCGGTGTAATTACGGCGAGGGGAAATACGGAGACGCGTTGCGATTACGCGGCCAAATAAATCCCAGTCTGCCTACTTTCTGACGTTCTTCCTCTCTCTGTGTTTCAGATACAAGTGTACGGGTTCAACGCGGAACTGTATCACAATATGAGCGAGGCGCAACACAAAAGTCAAGGCCTGGTCGCGATCTCGTTGATGGTACAGGTAAGCGAATGTAGAATATCGTAGTTTCTACGAAATGATTAAAACGAGGAAGTTTCGCGGTGATTTGGGAACTTTGTATGGCGGGATTTATGTGTGTTTGTGTGTCTGTGGGCACAGAAGCGAATTTGGTATGATATAAGTGACTATGTAAGCGATGGCGGTTTTATGAAAGAATAGCACTTTCATATTTTCGTTGTGTTTTCAATTTTTGGAATCTAGACGATCGAATTTTTGAACTCGAATATTGCCGAATACTTATCGTTATTTCGGTTTGCACGGTTTGGTGCTGGTGACTTTATATCGCCACTTTTTTTGTTACATATTAACGCTTCGTATTATGAGCGTATTTACATTGCTAAATAAAGTGTGCGTTCCATCTGTTTCGCATCAATTTTGTAACAAACGTTCCACTCTGCCACCGTGGAATTACTAGATAAATGAATATGCATGAGATATATGAATGGTGTTTGAACAAAGAGAATATATATGTACGCGACAGTTATTTTGATATCAAAAAACATTTATAATTCCTTTCATTTTGAAAAAGGATAAATAAATAAACATTGGTGAGATTGTATAAAAAAAAAAAAAATAAAAGCGTTGGTAAAATAGCAATGAAATAAGTACCAAAAAATATCATTTTCATCTCTATACTATCGTAGAATTTTGTAGACGCTCCGATTGAATTCATTTTAATGACGATTAATCAATTTATATAATAATCTCTTAAAAACAAAAATATTAATTCCCAAATGGATCATGGTAACAAGACAGGAGGGATTGACAAATAAGAATAGCAATCATAGAATTCTATATGTCGACGAGGGGCAGTTTAGCAACCCTGGAATTTGTTCCCGAGGTTGTAAACTAGGTATCGCGTGTTTACCGTATCCTTTCGATCGATATAATTTATTCCGCCTTTAAAAATGACAACTAAGAGAATGACAAAAATTACGAATTTGTTATTAACGAAAATGAAATTCCAAATATTTGTAATTCACGAATTTTTATTCCCAAACAGACTACCTCTACAAATTCATATTTTTCTGAATACAAATTTAAAAAATGCTACTTAAATAGACATTTGTTTCATAGATATTTCTTGTGTATAATATAAATAAATAAATAAATAAAAAATATATACATTGTACATTTTTGCAGGATCCTTTGCACTCCAAGCTTTCTAGATTCTCGAATTCTTTTTTCTCTTTCTTTCTTTTCGGATTTGGGCAATATCATTTTATTATATGAAAACAGAGCAAAGTGTATTTCAAAAAATCGGGATAAATAAAATAGAAAAATAGGAGGGAGGAAAATGTACGAGGAAGAGGTAGAAAGATTTTATTCGCGACGTTCTTATTGGTGAACAATTATTTCGAAGTCTCGCAGACAAACACCCGGCAGGCTTCCCGGGGCTGCGTGCCGCTTGCTCCGAGAATAAATTCCAAAGTTTCGAAGGAAACGTTCTGCTTTCGCCAGCTCGTTCCACCTCGTTCTTATACCCTCACATTTTCTCTCACGTCGACGATCGTCTACGTTCTCTCTCTTGCTCTTTCGCCCCTTCTGGAACCGGTGTTCCGCTAGAAGAAACTAGAAAGCCTGCGATTCTGAGGCAACAAACGCCAGGAAACAAGCGTTTATGCTTCTGATTTCTGGCACGATAGTTCAACAGAATCGGCTGCTGCCGCTTCACTCAGACTGTTTATCGAAACATCGACTCGTTTCTAGCTCGTTCTATTTCCTTTTCTGATTACCATTCCCGTTTCGTTCTTCTATGTATATCATGATTGTTAAACATGTTAAAAATGTTCTTGCAATAAGTTTATGCATTCTAATGTTATCGTTTCGAGTATTTATTGAACGATTGCTAATCTAATGATTCGTTGAACAGAATACATCTTCTGTAAATTTTTATGTGTAATTCTACAAATTGCATCAAATTCCTGTATCTCCGTCTCAGAAATCTTCGCTTCTTTCGTTCGATCTCTGAATTAAATTTTTAAATCAACAATTATTCCATATTACTTATTTATAAGTAAATGATTATGAGTAAAAAAAAAGCTATATTTTAATAAGAAAATTTACCAAAAAATTAGTCGATTCTCGTAATTATCATCTCCTTGGGATTATTAAGATTCTGTTATTCGAACAAATGCGCACACTATCGAATCGGATTTCTGCGATCGTGTAATATTATTATTAAAAACAAGTACTCTCTAATTTGAAAAATTCCCATAAAACGATAATAGCTAATATTTCCCTGGTCAAAGCGATATGACTTTCAAACGAATTACAACAAAATTCAAAAAATGAAACAATTCCAAATTAAACATCCATAATCATACAGCGTTACTGCTGAAAATAATTACTTGAAAAACGCTGTAGCTTGAAAAATTCTCATAATATTATTCAACTCTGGTAGTTAACATCCTCTTCGCCAACATCCATCAGCAGTCACGCACCATCAAAACCCAAAGTGGTGTTTTTCGCGTGCAAGCGTAATTTTCATCTGCCTTTAACAGCGGTTCCCAGCCGCTAATGACACAAAAATCCACGCGCGGCTCGTTTCCAAATCATTACCCAAAATCAGTGGTCGTCAGCCGAGGAATTAACGACGCGAGACCAGAGGGGAGAGAAGAAAAGGCGAGAGCGTATTCTCGCGAAAAAGCATGGTACGTCGGTTGACAGGGATTTTCCCTCGTTTTGCGCGGTCGCGCCGTTTACTTCCGGAATAAATTTTCAAAGTTCCAGCAGCCAGCCGGCCCCCATCTTCCTTTTCCCTTACCTTTCACGGTCTTTAGCGGCTGAAACGCGCGACCGTGAAACAGAGAGAACAGCAAAAAGACGACGAGAAGGGAAAAGAGTCCTTTAGGATGCATTAAGGACGCGTCGCGACGGAGGTAAACTGAATGTAAACCACTTATTTGGAAAGTTTACAATATTTTAAAAAGACCATGATATTATAGAGACGAGGTACCTGATTTTTCACTCTTACGTATTTCTTATATGTCCATGGTTTTAGGGAGATATCGTGTTTCTTGAGAGATCTTTAAAATTTGTTGGACAGGTAAAAAAGTAAAAAGATAAAAAGAGATTGAGAATTTATGTGGCGTGAATGAGTTTATACGTTGGTTGGAATTTTCTACGTGTAAAAGTAGTAGATGCTTCTCTTTCTTAGATTTCGTCATACCTTCCTATATCATTTTTTCATAACACGTTACACAATTTCGCTTGTTTATACATTGTTTCATTTATTATTATTTTTGATTGAATGTAATTTATCAAACTTCAAACTTCTTCATCTCTATCTCAGTTTGAATCAAGCTTGAATTAGGTCTGAGTTAGGTTTGAGACAGATTTGAATCCGATTTGAATTAGATTCAAGCTAGTCTTTAATTAATTTTTAATCAGAATTAAAATAGATTTCAGTTAACGTTTATTACGTTAACATTACGTTTAAATTACGAACTTGGTCGAGTCTTAAAAAGATTTAAAATATATTTGAATGAAATTTGGAATTACGTTAATAACTTACGCGTGCACTAATTCACATTGTTCAGATCACGATCATTTCCTTGATAATACATAGTCACGGCAACGACGAAAATATTTTAGAACCATCCCCAAAGCGATTGCCGTGTCGCGGGCCAATCTTTAACAGGTGCTCGATCTCTCGACAGGGTACGGTGGTAGCTCGTAAAAGTGTGTCGTGGCAGAGGGGCGTCGTGTTGACGGGTGTAATTCAAACGGATTATGCCCTGGGGGTATCTGAGGGATAAGATCCAAATGAGTCGGTGGCAGCATTCCCTGTCAACGCTTGAACAATCCGAAGGGGCTAAATGAGCTCCCGGATATTTTCACTCGCGCGTTGCTACCCCATTCCACGTGTACCTTTCGTGGGACACTCGTGTCACCCGTTTTCACCGGGATGGATTTATCGACTGGAATTTTAGTCGTTTGTTCTGGATCCTTAATGCTTGGTGGGAATTACGACACTGGGTTTTAATGAATCCGGGGCGAGGTGAAATTATTGGACAATGTTTGCGTTGATTGAAAGCGACGTAGGAGGGGGTTGATGATGAGAACGACGTGGTTCCCTTTTCTACATTTTTTGCTGCATTTACTTACACGATCTTTTCATTTGCTTTTTAAAGTTTTGTAGACAGATTTTTCTTTCTTCTTGGAATCAATAAATTTTATTCATTGCAAACCTTCTTCCAATTGAGAATAGAGAGCGAGGAGAAATTAAAGGAATATTTATTTCGTAGAACTATCGTATTTATTTTCGTACGTCCGGTTTCAGCAATAAAGACATTCGTAACAAATTTAATGCTGCAAGAATATACGGAATGTACGTAATACGCGAAGGTATAGAAAATATTGAAAGTAAAGTGGCCGTTTAATGTTGAATTTCCGTATTTACATTTCCATGAAAATATTTAGTAATTATACACCGTACTAATTTAATCGTAAGTCTTGATTTTCGTAAATCTTTGATTTAATTGAAATTTCATTTTACTGTCTTATAATTGGTAATTCTTACTGCATAATAATACCTCACTGTATCATTAATTACTAAATACTTTACACACGTTATTGAAAGTAAGTCTAATATGTAATATTTTACCAAGGAAAATAAATATTATCGTTCCCTTATTAAACCGCGTAACAAGAAGTGCAAAGCGAACGTAATAATCGCACGTTATATTATTAGACCGAACGACCCGTATAACGCAGTAACATAACCATTGAATTTGCTTTATTACAGCGAGCTGAAAATTTTATTATCAGTTAATAAGTTATCGAGCTCGGAAGCTAATAATCCAGCTTGCCTCTATTTTGTCTGCCGGATGAAGACGCGATAATTATGCCGGATATTGTCAGAATATGTACTTGAGATTCGCTTCCTCCTCGGTATACTTATGTATTCGAAAGAATATTTAACAATATCTTCCTTTAGTCATGTCTCGTTACAATGCTAATGAAATTTCCAAACATTTTATATAATACATAAGATACCAACATAAAAGTTTTCCATGGTGAATGTTCAAATAGTTTCGTAAGCCAATGCATATAACAATACACTGTAATATCAGCCCATATTGTATTATAGTGTTATGTAGCATTTTCGCATAAATCGTTTCTTGTTATTTCTGTATTCAGAGGTAAACAACTCTTTATTGCACACTCTTATATAGACTAGGCATAAAAACAGAGGAACATGTTAAACCTATCGATTAAATCTATCGATTGTATCTAGAACAATCTTTCAGTTACTGTTTTTGGTAACTAGCGCATCTGCATATGGATGGCGAGCACGAACTCACGTTGTCATTTTCAAGATCGTTTAAAGTAGTACTTCGCGGATTGTAAAAACGAGAAAATATGAAAATTTCGGGGAAATATGAAATGAAATTCTCATTCCGTATCTGATCTACGTAAAAGAGATCTTTAGTTTTCTTATCGAACAAGCACGAATACTTTGATTGGCAAAATTAACCTTAAACAGAGCTTTACGAATCTCTATGCTTATCTATATCGATCCTCTGTTCAAGAAAATCCAAAACAATACATATTCAATTGCTCGAATTGTACGAAACCGAAATCATTATCTACCATCTCTCCGACATTAACACCACTCCCATTCACATAGTGACGCCACCTTGAATAACGAATACCCCGTAAAACGCCATGAATTTCTGAGCGTCGTCGTCGCGGCAACAATGATACTCGTAAAGTCACGATGGCCTCGAACTTCCCGGTAACGAGACTCTTAAGTCGAAACGAAGATAAGGATGGTCTGTGAACGAAGATAAATAGAGACGGAGAAAAGAGTACGGGGAAAAGCTATGACGCGTATGATCGGTAGACTAGGGCCATGTCCCATCACCAGGGGAAACGACGGGGAAACTCTTGATCCAGCCTCGATGGCCAGATGAACTTTTATTATTTATCTCTTACTTTAGAGAGTTGCCGGTCGGTTTTAGCCGGTTTAGCTTTTACGGTTACGTTTAATAGCCGGCCAGTGTGAAAGTTTCGAAACGACTGTTCGCCTTTGCCTCTTTATGCGGTGCACTTAGCAGCGTCGAGCCTCCCATTTCATGGGAAATCGATGGAAAACGTATTAGGGCATTAGGACATAGAATGAACGAGGTGTGTTGCAAGGCAAGATATATGATTATTGTGCGTATCTTCGCGACATTAATACAGGATCGTTCATAGTCGATGCTAAAAATGAAATCTGTTCGCATGTTTTAGATCGGCGAGACGCTGCACCCAGAGCTTCAGATCATAACGAGCGTGTTCAACAAAGTTAAATACCGCGGTAAGTAAATTTGTTCTCTGTTAGATCAGTATATAGGGATTGCGTGTTTTGGAAAGGTTTTGGTGGAAACTGTATAGGATATAATGATAATTTAGCATAATGCAAATAAGCTGAATATTTTCAAATTTATGAGACCGTAACTACGGTGGTACTAACGATATGGTCGAATCGATTGATTCGTAATTCATAGAAATTTTATAGATTTACATATGTCAGTCTACGTCATATACGTATATAGGAAATTTGAATATTTTGACAATTTTTGTATAGTATATGGATAAAAGATTGACTTATTCTTTCATAAATATTTCTTGTATCTTTTTTCTTTATTCTGAATAGGCTGTTTTCAAAATTTCAGGTATCGTCTAATTATTAATTCAATAGCCGTAGAATTTTGCGTCGAACGAATTTTGTTTAATCTTGAATGAAATAAATTCGGAGTTTTGAATAATTCAAACTAGTATTCAAAACGTAAACAATATAAATTCTATCTAATCCAGAAAAGTACGTTTGATCGGTTTACGAAGCAGAAATTTCTAGAACATAGAATGTAAATTCATGAGGTTTGCAGACCATGATCTATTGTAATTTCACGTATAATGCGAGCGCCTTTCGTCTCTGCCGCTAGCGTACACTATCAATACGCATTTACGCACTAATACTGGCTCAGACTATCTGATGGTGTTATAGGCTTTCAACTCGCTAGCAAGCTCCGCTACCGTTTGCTTTTGCGATGGGATATTAATAGTTTCGTTCGTGCCGTGCCGTATAATGATCACGATTTATCCCCTGTTACTTCACCATCCTATTAGGAATTTCCGACCTCTCACATTTGCCGAATTTCTAAAGCTTGCAATCTCATTAACAGTAAGAACTTTAATGTTTAAACCTTGTCCTTACGTTTATTTAAAGTTTCTAAATTCTATATTTTACGTTTAAGTTCTTGACAATTTATGAGGCACTTACTTCAGAAATCGGCGGATAACACTTCCTTGTTGCTGAAGATGTTTGAACTAAGGTATAGTGGAAATTCCACATATAAAATCTGTCTTACTTTTGAACTCTACTAAACGTTCATTTTATGAATAGAACTTTACATTCTCATTAAAAAAGAAAAAAGTGAATTGCCCTATTTCTGAATATTTCTATAGAATTCTGTGGACTTGAGCACACTATCCATCTGATAAAATAACTATCGCAGCAATTATGAGTGAAAAGCACAAACAATGACATCAGTAGAAACTATATAAGTACCCTTTCAACTCTATAGAAAATTCTTTCAAGAAAATATTTCATATCTCAGGCTATCCTAAACCGACTCATTGCCACACATTTCCCCGTGAAACACTTTCCGACACTTCCAAGCTTCTTCCGCTGAATGAGCTTCCTTTACAAAAATCCGGCTCTATCTCTTCTCGCTCGCTCACCACGTCATTCGGATAACTTGGATGTATAAGATGGATATACGTATTGGATGTATGTCTATAACATACTGAATAAACATCGCTAATTCTGTCTCGTACAACCATTCGAAAGTCAAAAAACGCTCAGCCGTGTCATCCACTATCTTGATGAAATACACATAACAGGCGATTCATCGTTGCGTGTCCGTGTCTTTCATTTGCGACTGCAATTAGTGGACCGTCAAAAGGTGTCGCGTAAGGCACGTGGAAGAGCTACGGATGAAACCCAGGACCCTGGGTTCTGGTTTGAAAGCAGAAACGAAACGGAGAGTAGCTTGGTAGACCGAGGGGGTGAGGTAAAGAGAACGCGCGACGATGAATGCGCGGTTCACGCACCAAATACCACCGTGGACCGCTTCAGCGAGCCGCGGTGGAAAGTTGGCCGCGCACTCTGTCGCTGGGATAACCCCGGATAATAAATAAAATGGTGCCAGGAAAGGGAGTGTGCCGACGCTCCAGGCTACGTAGGGGTGGCGCGGGACTCGCTGACTCGAGAGGGTGAAAAGTCGAGGGACGGAAAAAAGGAGAGAGAGAAGGGCGGATGGAAAATGACTCTCTTAAGGTAACGAGTCACTTCACCGCGGCAGATATCCAGGTTTCTCGAAAGGGCGACTTTATCTCGTCGTGAGAGTCGATATTGTGGGGTTGTTCGTGGGTTGAATGAGAGGAAGAATTGAAGGGTAACGGGCTACGATTAGACGTTTAAAGTGTGGGGTACGTTTTCGGGATTATTGCCGGTGATGAGATGAATGGCCTATTTTGAGAGTTTTATGAGAGAATGGAGATATATGATTATGGTTTTGGAGTGGGGTTAGATGGAATAAAGTAGAGGTTAGATTTGGGGGTTGTTTGTTTGGTGAGTATTGGAAGATTCTTTTTCTTTCGCACGATTTCTTCTTTTCTGGCGAGTATCTCTTAACACTTTCGTTCACGAATTATTTAATGTCAATGATTATTATCTGTATTTAGGAATTCAAAATAACTTCGCAAGATCATCGCTGTTAGGAGGATTTTATCTCTGAAAAGTAATTGACGTTATATCACAAGAGATCCTATATATTTCCGAAACTCGTCTCGTTATATCTTATCAATCGATGCAAGAGGTTTCCCCCTTCGAACATCGATCAATAAAAATCACCATCTTATCCAGAATTGTCTTCCCAATCGGCAATCGATAAAAGCACCGAATAAAACAGCCAATAAAATAGTCCATAATCAAGAACAATAAGAAGAGACCTCATATAAGGGCCAAACTTATAACGTCGTAAAAGAGTGTAGTCTGTAAAAAAAAAAAAGCACGTCACAGGAATTTCTCAAAAAAATATACGAACGAAAGTAAACGGGAGAAGGTTTAAACCCAAAGAACGAATTCGATGGAGCGACGAGATGCGTCGATGTTCCCAAAGGGTGATTCCTGCACGATAAGGGTACTCGACGTTAAACGATTCATCGATGGAAGCTCGGTTGCGCAGCTTTTTACGCGGTGGACACGATCTACACGACAACCGGTCGATTTACAACGAGGGACAACGATGCTCAGCGTCCAGTTAGCTTGTGTGCGCATAAATTCCTCTATACACCGTGGCGTCATATTCTAGTGTGCGCCGCGTGTACGTGTGCCGCTGTGTGTGTATTTTAATCAATACCCTGTTGACACCGCGACCACGGCACATAAATCATGAGACAATGGAGAAATGCCGTGGGGGGTGGACCAACAGGGGTGGATCTAAGTATTCCATTGTCGTGTACCGTCGGCTCCTGTACCGTCGATGTGTGCATGTACGCCATCCGCGATAACAATGGGGACCCACGAACGCGCGCACGCCATCGTTCCTCGAAAAGTTTCCAGGTATTTATTGCGAAATTTCGCGAGAAAGCAAGATTGTATCGCACCACTTGACTTCCGGCCGAACAACCGGTCGTCGACAGGCTGCCTTACGGCTCAGGCATGATTCTGCACAACGTACCGCTATTTTGGAGATTCTAACGAGACGAAGGGGAGAGATTTGGGATGCCTTGGTTACAATGTTATAGATATTGGAGTAATGGGCTAGAGAAATTTGCAGATAGGGAGTATAGATTAATTTTGTGTAATAAGTTATACATATTTTGTTGGACTTTTGCTAATAATTTCCGAAGATGATTAAATTTTTTCTTTATATGCCTTTAGATTCTAAAAAGAAATGAATGTGGTAGAATGGATGATACATTTTATATAACATTGTAAATTAAATCTATTTTATTGGAATTTTTCGTGATACTTTAATGTATCAATTTAATTTAATTTCGACAGACAGTTACATCTTTTTAAATTGTTTATTTATTTTTCTTAATACAAAGAAGATTGCAAGATAGTATCTACAATAAACGTTTGATTTGTTTTCTTAAGCGATACCAAGTACACTGCTTACGAACGGAACGACTATAGCAAAATTTAATCAATGCTCGTAAATGGAAGAGGAACAGAACCCAGGGCCACGATCTAATCCCATTACCTGCCATTTTATTCTATCGTTTCGACGCAATGGAAATGACAAATGAAAACTTTACAGCTTACCTAAATGAAATTAACGGTACCATTTGACGATACTTAAACAAAATTAAGAAAATATTTTGCTGATGATGGATTACCAGGAATACTCGTAATTGTAATTTTTCATCATTGTCGAGAGATTGTGTCATGCGCATATGATGCACATTGTCGCGCTGTACGAATCAAATGTAAGCGTTCGCCGTGTATCGCGCACCGCATCGTAAATATCGTTAATATTTATGAATCAATTCAATTCAAACGTTGTGTACGTATGCGAAATTCTATGCGCGGGAAACGCATGACCCGGTTCGATTGGTTCGTCAGAATCAGTTGTTAACTCTTGTAACACGATCATGTGCGTTTATCGATGTCGAGCATGTAGAATATGGTGAAAATTAGGGTCTTATATAGGTCATTACATGGTACACGTTGCAAAATAAAATTATGTTTAACGTTAACGAGAAGTTTCCAATTTTTGAGAAATTTCTTATTTTAAACAGTTCTAAGTATATTCGACTATTATGTTCGGATTTTATGAATTTTAGAATTTTTGGAAAATTTGGTAAAAGTTAATTAATAAATGTAGAAGAGTTTTTACAATTGAGATTCGTGTGTAAACGTGTGCGACGAAAGTGAAGTAAAAAAATTGTAAAATTGAAAGCTGAAAAAGAAAGTTAATTAAACGCCAGCTTAAATTTTAATTACATCAAGGATTTGTATAATATATGATTCCAGTTTAGCCCTCATGTGAAAACCTATCGAATCACATTATAGATTTAGTGTATAGATGTAGATGTAATAATAACGATTAACGCTACATGTTGTTTTGTTATTGTTTGTTAATTTATATGTACATTTAATTATCGATTAGCAAAACTAATTGAATTTGGTTTACACGAACACGACGATCGGGCGAATGGAAGTCAATATGCAGAACGCGATGGTTCAAAAGTGTAGAAACAAACTAAGAATTACGAAAAGAGCACGCGTAATTGATAAACTCTGTGTTATTGGTTGTTAGATGTTTCGCGGTATTAAAAAGAAAAGACTGAAGAAAAGCGATTTATTATGCAATACGAAGAAGAGCCATCGGTCTTCAGATTTAAATCCTTTACACCGTAGAACTTTTCAAAACTCAAATATAAGATCACAATGTTCAAACTACTCCGAAAGAGAGAAGAAATTTCTTAAGAACTGCGAACTTTTCAAAACTCAGACATAAAGCCAACTCACTTTCAATCCGTCTCAGAGGTATTAACGAACTAACAATTTTGTCAAAAGCATCCGTATGTCTATAACGCTTGCAGAAACAAAAATAAGAATGATAAAATTGCTATTTTGACAGATTTGTCAGTTCCTAGTGCGAAAGAAAATACTGCATGTATTCGTGAAACGGAAACTTGGAATAACAGAATGGAGTTGATGGCGAATCGGAACATCTTATACGTTGCAAGAAGGCCGGCTATATCTTCCGTTGTCTTTCATCGTAAACGGCCCCGGTAATATATGGAAACAATAAAACACAGAGAGACGAAATAAGACAAGAACGGGCAACTTTCCTGAATATGAATATAGCTACGTGTCTATGCAGGGCATTTTCCAAAGTGAGATGAAAAATGCGACGCATTACTCGCCGACGCAGCGAGCAAATATAAAATTCTTTATAGCTTCCTGCTTCGTTCGCGTGCCAACGATGAATCCACTGCGTCGTAATGTAAGCATTTATATTAACTTCCATCTACTCGTGATATACGGAATGACACGCGGAACGAAAAATACTTGTCGTTACGATTTTTCCAATTTCGATGTTACCGATGAAATTGAAGAGAACGACGTTCGTACAGTACGATAGAAACGCGAGACACGACGAGGAAATATAAGTAGAATAAGCGATTCGATGCTTACATTGCAGTAAATTCACCTTAATTGGAGATTTTGCAGAATAAATTGAGAATATTTTTTTGATTAATCGTATCAGTAATAGATCTCACATTTTACCAATTGTTTTCATTGTGGTTTATGAATTTTGTTCAGTTAAATCCGTGGCTTATTGATATTCATCAACGGTTGTTTTAAAAATACAGCCTGATGGATTCAGAATATTAATATTTTTTCATAAAATACAGATTTGCCTTTATTATTGTAAAAGATTATCTTTCAAAGTATAGAAACAGATATTGGAAGAGAATGAGGTCACTGTAAAATATAACGTTGTTTAACGTGACTATAAAAACAAATAGATAACGCTTTCAAGGGTTGGTGTCATTCTGAATATCGGATTTCTTAAAATCGCCTTAACACATATCCGTATAATCGTATTAAAATTCTTACTAGGCATTTTTTCTATTTGTTATGATAAAGATATAAATTTGCATAAACATTCGTAGTCTGCTTATTACTTTAACCTCTGAATGGCTTCTTTGCAATTACAATTTAACATTTATAACAATTAAGCGACATTCCGCGCTTTTCTGAATATCATCCATCTGAAAATTTGTCAATTACTCGTAAGACGAATCCATCTAAATTACTGTGTCGGTAAATTACAACCGCCCATGTTCATTATATCTACGTGTATATAATACGTATGAATCTCTTGTAATGGCTGGCAGATACCACGAGAAACAATACAGAAAACACGATCGTACAGTAGACCGTACGATATTCGAAGCAACCAGACGGATTTCAACCAGAAAAATCCGTACGCTGTCTTTCCAAGCCACTTTACGTTGAAAAGGTCCATGCTCTATTATCTTCGAACGCGGCTCGAGGGATGCCATGTGCAGCATGCATGCATCGCGTATTTCCACTTTGTTTCGCCTAACTAATGGCGAGCTTTCGTCGCAACCTTTTCATCCCACGATATCTTACCCGCGCCCTCCGAGAATCGTCACACGTTCTTTCGAATAAATAAAACATAACGTCGATTCAGCTGCTATTAAGATTATTTGTCTCTGTATCAATTTCAATTTTTTGTAGGATTAGATATCCGAGATAATTTTTAAATAATTGTTAATTGCGTTAATTCTGTATGTAATTGAATTATTTATTGTTAGTAATTTAGTTGAAATTCACATTTAATATTTTCCAGAATATTGTCATTTATTAACTTAGCTATTTAATTTGGCTAATTTTTTTTATTAACGATTTGTGTCATTTATTAATTATTAACTTAATAATTCTCGTTATTAATAAATGGTAATATAATTTTAGAAAATATTTTCGAAGTGATTATACAATGCGAGAATTTTGAATGCGAGATATTTGGATCAAAAACATTTCTTGCTTCGTTCTTGCTTATTTCGTCGACGAAATTTTCCTCAGTCGATGAAAATATTTTCCACGGCTAGGATAGACAAAAAGGAGGATTTAGCAGGGTGACGGATCGCTCTCGTGAACAATTCTTTTTTTTTCGACAGTTCAGGGTGTAAGAACCGACAAGATGGTAGCGACTTCAAGGACCGAATTTTCGGCAGGTTTTTGATTGATTAAGGTTTGACACCCGCTTCACCGTGTCGATCAAGAAGTTACCCTGAAAATTGAGAAAATTAATGAACACGTCAGAAAATTAATAAATTAGTAAAGATGGAACTCGTTATACGAAACAAATCTTCTAGTTCACACAGTTATGAAGATAATTTAATATTTTTAATATCTGATACTTATCCGAGACAAAAAATGGCGAAAATAATTCTGCCGAACATAAATGTTGAATTAATATAAAAAATGAGAGGCAAGGATCATTTTAAAGAGGCAAACATAAACATATTTTGTGCAAAATTGAGAAATCTTCAGAAAATAAAGCTGAGTAATTTGGCTTCTGAGTGGCTTAATTATTCTACAAGTCCAACAAATATTATCTTTTCTTAAATATTACAATTTCTATAAGACAACAGTAAAGATCGTCTTAGGTAATTAATCTCACAAACAAATTTAAAATTAAGACACAGGGCCTTAATATCAGGAATATTCGCTATGCATATGAACATGTATGTATAAATGAGTCATCCATCAAATATATTCGATCGGTATTTAGCCGGGAGCAGTTTGACGCGTAGCATCCTTCTATGTTGGATGACGGCATTTCTGAAAGCATAGAGCGGTCATTGTTGATAGCCAGGACAACGAAAGGGGCGCGGTTGGTCCGTTTGCACGGCTTTGTTCTAGTACAGAGGGCCGCGTACAAGAAACTGATCCGCGCGTGCAAGCTGTCGGCTGGAAATTAGCACGATTGCAATACGTGCTGGCAGCTAAGGGCTTTACCTTTGTGCTCGAATTGAGGAATTTCGTGACGCTTTGTAACTCGGATTTTTCACTGATTTTCTTGCTTTCATCGTCATACAAATATATAGCTGTTGATATAAACCGCAACAGTTAGTGTTATCGTTTGCAACTAATATAATTAGCTACATGCTTGTATTACCAATAGATCAAATAATTTTAAAAACGTACGCGAATTATGCGTGTGTTTAGGCGCGAAAATGCCATTTGGTATCGAAGTACACCCTGTATTATAAATTGGGAGTCCCCGAAAGTACTGGCAGACATCGAGGTGCTGAAAGAAACAATAGAAACGTAAATTGCAAATTGTTCCACACAAACTTTTGGGACAATTTGAAAAATTCGTAATATAAAATATATAGTGTAAAGAAAAATACAAATAATTCCAATATAATTCAATACAAGTAATAAAGTGTGTAAAGAATAAATAATAAAAATTTGTAATTGATTTAATCCGATCATAGTGACTCCGGGCAATTCACCTGATTTAGCATTTTCCATTTTTAATTTTGCCATTTTTATCACTCCTACTAATAATCCAACAAGAGTATTGTATCCATGCAATAACACCTTACTCTACAAACTCTTTATCGACGATACCAAATACCTATCAATGCACACATCGGAACGCAAACACAATCATCTAATTAAATCATTCAACCACAACGCGGCAAACACACAAAAACCAATGTCCATCAAACGGGACAAAAGAATGATTCGAACCTCGGTTAAGCAAACAACAGTGAGCTCCGGTTTCCGCGTGGCAGACATCCAGGAAGCCGTGGGAAGGAGCGCAGGCCGGCGCATAAATTTGAAAACGATTTTGAATACGCGATTTGACGGCGTGGTCCCGCGAGAGCTCGCGTGCGCACACGAACAAGCGATGCCAGGTAATGAACACGGTGAACGTACCATGAATCATTGGGAACGCTTGTGCGCAACGCGGATGAAAGAACGGAAATTTCATTCTTTCCACGGATTCTGGCCTTGACACGGTAAAATTCCTTGACAGCCGGCGCGAATGCTCCCGGGAAACCGACGTGCATATTTTAAAAGACAGACGGAAACGGGAATGTGATGCCACCCTTTCGATGTAATCCGTTGTTCCAGCCTCGTTTCTGACTTTTTTCTTTTGGCATGCCACGCGATAAAGCCATTTTTCCCCTGCGAAAGCGATCCGACGTGTTCTGCTTTTAGGTCAAACAGCTCGAAGCGAAATAATAGCACCCCTCGGTTAATTAGGGTGAGAGCTAAACGATTGGACGTTTAATGGCCCCTTTCTCTTTCTTTTTTTTTTTTTTTTTTTTACGTGCGATTATAAGTTTTAATACGAGCAGTAACGATCGTGACGTTTTACGAAATTAGTTATTGGTCAAAATAGTCGTGTTTCGAAGAGTGAGTCGGGAAATAAGAAATTTTGTGTGACCTATTCTTTGCTAACTTTAAGTTGTAGTAATGATTTGAAGGATACAAAGATATAGTAATTAATAGATTGGGCATTTTGGCGCAAATTCATATTTTTATGAAAATAATATAAAATTAGGACCTAAGCAGCAATCTGTTTCGACGATTGAATATTTTAGCAGCTACTGTATTTTCGATACTTTCGTGCAATATGTACATCCTGTGCGTCGTTCTCATTTGTTATTAAATACCGATGGAACTGGGTGTCACATTATATACGGAGCAATTTACATATTTTTGGAAATCTTGCTTCAATTCCTTTTTAATCTCTGTTCTTTTCTCATCGAAGATTCGGAAGGATTTGTCAGCCCCATTGTTCCTGGTTTCAAGTTATGAAACAACCGAGCAAGTCTATAGGTCGAGCTTTTATGCAATTAGGTTGGTAAATGGTTGCCAGAGTTTGATTTAATCATACCGGTAAATGCAGAATTAATTTGGAAAACTGAGTGTGTAATGAAATGAGTGACCTCGAAAGATATCACGTTTGTATAAATGAAATTAAACGCACGCGTAACATCCCATTAATGAAACGACCGATCGAAAATAATTAATCTTGTATCAATTAAATGGAGCTCATTGTTTCATTCCACTTCTTCGCTGTTCCTCTTGTTTCCATCGCAACAAAACAAATACTCATTTTCGTCCAAAATTCATAGTAATTATAAGATATAAGCTTATACCGTATCTCATGGTTTCTATTAATTATGTTAATTAACTTCGCAGTAATATTTCGTTCTAATCATTTATTCCTGCTAACTGACACAAAATTTTAGAATATCGTTTAGGCTTTTGCGCGGTAAAATTCTACATATTTTTCTACATACTTAAATTATGTAGGTTTGTGTATTTTCACACCTTCGAATATCACGTGAATGCATAAAAATCCACGGTCTAACTAGATAGCTATTAAAGCTCTTGCCCGATCTAGTCGCTATTAGAAGCTACATGAAACTACAAACATTGCCAATTACCCTAATCGAGCGCATTAGCCCGTTTAAGAGGCTTATCGAGACAAATATACACTCGTTCTGTTATCTATTAACGGACAGACCCAGTGACTATCGGCGATGCTTCTATTGCGTCAAATGTTCTTCGAGAAACACACGTGTGGCTGTCGCTGCGTGGAAGTTGAGGGCAAAGGGCTCTTAGGAAAATTGACCGACCTTAATGGCTCGACCACACATCCGGGGATAATGATGATGACAGTGGCGATAATCGCGATATAAGAACAGCGATGGAGCATGCCATCATAACCTGTGTCCTCTGCTGTGTCAAACTAAAGATTAAAACGTAATCACTATATGCGGCGAGGATGAACCTGCATGACATTATCGAACGTTTGTTGTTTATGTCAAATATTTGCGTTCACGGGTATTTGTAAGGGATCGCTCTGTTTCTAATAACGTTGAGCTTTAAAAGATATTGAAATTCTTCGAATTGGTATCGTTAGAGTCAGTGAAAAATACGAGTTGGTTTACTTGATTTTTAATTTGTTTAATATTATGTTAATTTTAGACGAAGAACTATTAATAATCTTTACCTTATGAAACAAAAGATGGAGTACCGTAAAATTTATTAATTTGTTGATCTATTAAAAACGAACGTTGCGTTAATACAACATCTTATTTGAAATTTTTCTTCGACTTACATTATTGAGTTTTGTCTGTAACATTAAGATTATGAAAAGATTATCTCGTATTTTTGAATCACTATCTTTTATACCATATATATTCTACGATTGTACGAAGTTTGAATAAATCGTTGTATGTGTTCAGTTTATACTGTATATTTAGTTTAGTAATTAGTTTATGATATAGTTATATTCAGGAAGAAGATTGAACCCTTCCAAGCTGAGATATAACGAAGGATAAAATAATACAATAAATGAACATGGATAAAAAGTATGTTCAGCCGGTATTTTAAATGACGTTGGCTTTATCTTGAAAGTTCATTTTATATTATTAGTATTCAGCGTGACGCCTCGACCTCACGTTACGCGGTTATAAATCCGCCTCATACCGCTCCTCTAATTTGGAACACGCTCTGCTTTCCTGCTTGTTCTTGTTAGATTTAGAACGAAGCAAATATTCCTTTGTTCTCGCCACTTTTAACCATATTTTCAATTGAATCTTTTTTTCCTTCCGTGACGTTATTTATTACGAAAAATTCTGCAAGAGGTTAAAATTCCAAAATCGGTCATTTTCAAACGATGCCAGCTCACTCGAAATCGATGAAATATTTTCCTCATGCAAATATTAACCATTCTTCCTCGTGATATAGTTTCATCGTAAAAAGGGAGAGAGGAAGGGAGGGAGAGAAATAGTAAAAATCAGAAAACTCCATCCATATCGAATGAAATTCCTGTTTTATACAATCTGAACGTGTCTAAAACCAACGAAATAGAAATATCTTTTTATTTCGAGGTCGGTAATACATGCGTGTAATGAAAGATATTCCACAATTTTATCTTAAATGTTTCATGAGGAATCATTTTCTTTGTACTATTAAATCATATTTTTGTCCTTTTAAGTGAGAATTTCCGTTGATTCTTCATTTTATATAGATTTCTTTATTTTTTATTTAACAAAAATGTATGTTCTATAGTACATTTTCTTCCATAATGAATTTCTATACTTTACCATTTTATATTTCAAGTTAAATTAAATTAACCAAATCAGTGCCCTAGCAGAATAAAATTGAAAATATCAATTTCACGAAAATCGTAAACCGCGACAAATTGACGTCACGGGACGTTGAAAAACGTTGAAATAATTTTTCTATTTTCATCCCCTTTTTTCCCCATTTTTTATAATCTGTGCGTCGTTGGTGGACGCGTGCACGCGAACCTTCTGCGCCACGTAGCAGAAATTCGAGAAATCATTGCCTCCGCGTTGAAGCGCTCTCCGAAATCGGATAGAACGAAGCGACGTGTGACACGTTTCTCAATTTCTTCACGCTTTTTTCTCGCGACCTCTGTGCAAGAGTTAATGCATTTCATTAATCACCGGACGACCCTCTGGTCTTCTCTTCTTTCCATCTGAATTTCAGAACTGGTTCCATCCCTGCTGTGATACCTGGCCTCACCCTCATTTCCATCCTCTCCACATCTTTATTATTATTTGTCACCTGCCTCGATGCTTCTCTACTTTCCCTTCTCCTCCTTTCTTACTTCCTTTTTTTCTTCTTACTATATCTAGATCAGTTCTCTCTTTAATTCCACGCGAAAATTCTTTTTATGGCATTAGATGTCTTTTCCAGATTGTTAAAACAAGAGCAAAATTAAGATACAAATAAATTGCAATTTGAAACAATCATTGTCTTTCCGATGGAACAAATTCTACCGTACATTTTTCGGACAAATAAGAATATTACAAGCGTTGTTTCTAAATATAATTAATTACTATTTTAATACGAAAACATTTATTTCCTTAATGAAATTATTATTTCTTTGATCGAAGCAAATTTTAATATAAACTTTAAAACTAAACTTTCAAACGCCAAACATACCTTGAAAAAAATGTGCTTTGAAATATGTATTAAATTACGTGTCTGTATACGTATACATTAAAATAAGCAGACTGAGCGACGAATAAAAAGTTGTGTTTCTCTATAGAGAAACGTTATTTCGCATAATTTGTCCTGCATATTACATACTCTGTAAATAAATACGATTTATCCCAATAACTAAAACATCTTCGTAACCTCCTACTCAAAGCCAACCACCCATTTGCAACATTGAAAATCGGCCACCAATCATCCTCAATTAATCCACATCTCGACTCATCAAGCCATTAACACTGCCACAATACAACGTTCTCGCTGCAGCCCCATTCTCCCCATTCCAACACAACAGCCCATTAATCACACAAAGAGAATCCTTCCAGCAGCACCCTCCTTCCCTTCGATTCTCGGACACGCTTGATATTTCTCCGTCTCGGGGCGTCCTCCTTATTATTTATCACAGCGCTTTCGCGTGTGACGCCTCGAAGAAAGAGAATCGGGGCCGCGCGATAAATAAAAATAAAGCGCGGGGACACGCGTCTTCACTGCGCGTCCGACGTCGAGAAAACGAATGGAAAGAAGCGTCTAAGGTGAGGTAAGAGATGGGAGAGAGGAGGGATCGTGGATAGAAAGGAGGGTCGTGAAGAAAGAGAAAAAGAGAGTCCGCCACTTTCTGCCCTCTAAGCGGACTGAATACTGTCCTAAAAATGTTTCCTCGCCGCGGAAGACGAGAACAAGCCGGATGGCTGAGGGTCGCCACATTTATCCGTTGTGTCAGCCCACCATTTGCCCCGACACACGCTCGCTCCTTCTTAGTGTCACGTGCCTCGATACGAGGGGAATAGTTGGCTCGCAGTCGCGACGTCGCGACACCGCAACCAGAAGCTTTTCAGCTCGCCACGACTCTTCTATTCGAGCGTTGGCCATTCGACGATGATTTTTATTAAGGCTCGATTAATGACGCCGGAAGAAGCTTCTCGAGCGATGGGAAAAGGATAGAGAGTTTCCTTTTTACGAAACGGTGTCCGACTTTCAGATTAATCATCCCTGGGATTAATTTACAGAACGGAACGGGAAAAAGGGCGGAGACCAGTGAATCGAGCCATGGGATTCAGTTGGTGGATCGTATGATAGTTTATGAGGATGATTAGTAAAGTTTCCAGTGGAACTCGGTTTTGCCAGGGTTTAGGGTTTTTGATCAGATTTTATGTTGCGCCGAGGTTTTTCGTTTGCAGCGTGTTTGAAAGAGGAGATGATGAATCTTAATGAAAGAGATTTTGTAGTGTTTTCTTGTAGCAAAAAACGGAATGATTTGTTTCTCAGTTATTAAATACGTAACTTCTTGTTTCTTAATGAACAAGAACATGTTTCGTAAAAATATGAATCTACATAAACATCCGCAGCCTGTTTACGATTAAAATGATTTAATCTTCATAAGTAATTTTGATAATTACAAACTTTAGAAAAAGAAAAATATGGCAAGCTTCGTTATGCAAAATATTTTACTATTAATACTTATACTAATGATAGCTAAAAATTACCAGTTTAAAAATCAGGGATTTAATCATTTCTATAGGAACAAGTACCTTCCTCTGTTCAAATGTAATTAAAATAATCGATAAATCCATATCAAGAAACCCTACCTCATAATAATTTAACAAGTAGTACATCAGCTTTCTAACTAAATAATTAATATCCATTTTCTATATCAAACTGAATATTTCAATATTTCTTAGAAATTAAAAACAACCGAATAGCTCAAGAATATAACGAACATTCTTCTTTAAAGCTATTTTAATTGTGAAATTTTCGGTTCGATAAACCATTCTGTCGTATAATTCGACGATTATTCGACGATTAGTCGTGTTTCATTGGTTTTCCAGTTCGCTTGCGATTCGCTCACGGCCGAACGAGCCTCGTTCAAGAATCGAAATCGCCGCTGTGAAGTGAATTTCTTCGGGTCCTGGTCACACCCTATCGATTATTCGTATCGCTGTCGAGACGACGACGACGACGACGACGACGACGACGACGACGACGATGACGACGACGACGACGACGACGACAACGACAACGACGACGACAACGTGATACACGATACACACACGGGTCACCCCTTTTACGAGTGAACGCGCCACGTCGAATCGTTAAGTCGACGGAATAACCACGATTTCTCTTTACGATCGTTCGACGACCGGCATCAATTTGTTATTGCTTCTCTTGCGCGCAGATTTATATGCGCTGCAGAATTACGAGCTCGTTCCTACTTACCAACTATGCGCAAATCATCCATAAGCAGTCTTGTCAGTTATGAACAGATAGAGTGCTTTGTTGGAGGAAGGAAATCGTAATTTTTCTACAATGCTCGATCTTAATTTGTATAGTCGAGTGAAGTAGCTATTTTATATTTATTAATTCATCTATTAATACGGAAAAATATACATCGAGATTTGAAATATTTAATAAAATCATTAAGAATGAATATGACGTTATAACGTACTAAGAAAGCAATTTCGATCATAAAAAATAACAGCGTGAGGTCTCCTATGAAAAAAATGTCTACATAATATAAGAAATAAAGAGCGCAAGATAACAAACATCAGAAGAAGAATTTCATTGCGTAAAAAGAAATAAAGAAACTAAAAATAGAATTTGAATAATTAAAAAAGCAGCGCACGAAAAAAGGAAGTCGATAACGTTAAAGACAATACCTATAAAAATACTAAGACAAAACGAAAAGAATAACAAAAAGGATTACACGAATAGTCGTAGAACGAATTCTGGTAATATTATGTAGAAAGAAAAAAGCAGTGCAACAACAGGCGTAAAAGAATATTCCAGTAATAAAAAGAACAATATAAGGTTACCAGTAAAAACAACAGCCGATTTTACGACCCCGTTGTATCGTGCAAGCTACTATAGTCCCCTAGCTCCATTTACCACGAATAAATAAATAAATAAATAAATAATATATACAGTATACAAAGTTCCTTTCTCTTGGCGCCGGCGAGCCAGTCTCCTGCTCTTTTTTCCAGGCTGTCTGTTTCGCGAGTTGAAGTTCAAAGAGTAGCCTCGGACGAATATCGAGTAATTTTGTCGCGTTCGAAATAACGTCGCTGAATATGCAACGCAGCGGTTCTACCGATAGAATAAGAGAACCCGCCGAATTTTGATCGTTTAGCATGCAAATACTCTGGAATTTAGACGACAGGCTCCGCTCTTTACCGATGCGCTTTCGTTATGCCGCACAAAGAGAGTTTGAAAAGTTTAGCCTTTATTCTGTTTGCTCAAGGTAGGCGATTTTTCTGCTCATACAGGATCGGCAACATTGATTTCGTTCGATCAGTTTAATAATCACGCCAACGAACACAACGCGTTACATTGTTTAAGATCGAAGATTTTCCGTCTTACGTTTTAGAATCCTCGTTGAAACTTTACTCCTCTAATTCTTGTATGTCAAATAAATGGCTAATTTCTCTTGATAATCCAAATTAATATCAGGTTATGGAGATTGTTCGGAATATTCATAGCTAAATTTTAGAAAAATGTATCATTTCAACGATTAACGTATGCATTGTTTTTATCGGGTAACTTTTCAAGTTTTTTACCGAAATCTTTTCATCGTCTTCGACAACGAATTCCTTCGCGTAGATTTTACCTGAGTTTCTTCAAATTCCCCTTTTTTTTTTTTTTTAGGATAGTTTTCGTAAACAATCAGGAAACATCGAAAGCGTGTATTTTTGTAACAATTTCGAAATCAACAATGCGATGATGCTTTTAATGTCCTGTTGTCCTCATATAGTTTTGGTGTTTCTGTGCAGGCGATTTTGCGCCCGTACGTCATCTGTCTTTGAAGAGCCTCCTTCCAAACACGAACGATTACATGACTTACGAGGGCAGCACGACTCACCCAGGCTGTTGGGAAACAGCAGTATGGCTGATCCTCAACAAACCTATTTACGTAACAGCGCGAGAGGTAAGTGTTGATCCTCTTTACCTTCTCCCTATCTACCTCAATTTGTATTCCTCCCTTGAGCTTTTTTTATTACCCTTTTCGTGTGTAGAATGGTCAATTAGTCAATCTTCTACCTTTCGTTCTGTATAAACGCGTGTATAATATAAACTTAACACGATACTAATTTTGAATACATGTACACGCATCCGTATCCACGACAGTAGTTTAAAAAAACTCCTTAATAGGACTAAAAGGATCGAAGAAAATTGCAATTCAATTTAGAAACATTTATCCCATTATTAGAAACATTCAACCATTTGTTTAGTTAGAAATTATGGGAAAAACTGTATTTGTTAAATAACCAACTTGTAAGCAAAAGTATGTCGTTTTCTCATATATCGGTAATATTACAAATATTACATCGCTGCCGTGTTAAGTCAAACGAGCGTACCAGCAACTTTCTTTAGTTTATCTATATAAAATATTAAATAAGAGAAACGTCTCCGCGTTGAAACTGCACATGTAACAATTTATATTTCGAACGTATTTGGAATCTGTGCCCGGTTGTTAAACGGTAGAAATCATTTTTCACAAAATTACATTTTGACCAAATACGCGTACTTGGATTAACACGGCAGATCACCTATGAGTTAACTGAAGATCTTGCGAAATTGTCCTCGTAACACAGCGAGGAAGAATTTATAGGATCGTTACTCCAACACTGGCACACCAAATGAAGTATATATACACATATACAGCAATTTCGTTTAATTATTCACCGTCCAAGAGGATATCTATTTTTACGAAAAAGGCTGCTAGAGAGAAGCGAAGTACGCTAAATTTTACGATGAAATTCGCGTAAATCGTTGGCCCGCGTTATTAATCTCCTTGTACCGTTGCAAAATTAATCGCGGGACAATAAATAATTTAATAAGGTGTCAGGTGCACCAACACCGATACCTTAAAGTACATTACTTTCGAGATTCAACTCCTGTTTTCCCGGGGCTATTCTTGCGCTTCCACCACCCTTATTTCAATCCTTCTCCCTTCCACGACCACGCCATTACTTAACAAGCTCTGCTTTATGGTTAAATATTGAACGAGGGAACGGCATCGTTACATCGTAATCCTAATCCCATTTCCAGCTTTACGCACTAAGGCAACTAATGCAAGGTCCGTCGACCACCCCGAAAGCACCCCTGGGAAACAATTCGAGGCCGCTGCAGGATCTTCATTACAGGACTATACGGACAAACATCGATTTTCACAAGGTGAATTGCTCTATTCTATTTTCTCTCCTTCCATCCATTTACTTGGCCGCTTCTGTTAATTTTTCATCGACTAATCGCATTAACCGATGGGAAAGCTTGGCTACAAGCGTGTAAAATAAGTCCGATTTCATCGTTATGAATGTTAATTCGAAGTTCAAATATAAAGCGTGTAAATCGAGAGAAAGCGATATCACGATTTGTTTTGTATTAATAGCGCTTGAGTTCGTTTTTAAGAGAATAATTTAAGGACAGGGTTTGTATTCATTTTCTGGATCACGAAAAATTCGTAAAATCGGTGAAAATAATTTTCGACCAGCTCGTGCAACCTAAAAGAAATTTATTGATCAAAATTAACTTTTAACAGTTTAATCCTGCTACGCTCTCTGGTCCATTTCCGATTTAATAGGTTCTTTTGTTGCTAAGAAACTTTTCAAGTTTGAGGAAAATATGAAAGTTGTTAACAGGCATAATAATTTCTTATCTCAATTTTGTGCGAAGTTTCTTCGTAAAATACTACGTGTCGTTTCGTTCTTTGAAACAAGAACGAGATTAGAAGGAGACTAAGAAGAGTTCAATCGCAGAGTTCAAAAATCGCTGCAGGGTTATTATTTATATTATTTGGTCGCTATTAGAATTATCGAATAGCAAAGAAAAATATTACTCTTATAATTCATCTTACTCTATTAATGCTTTAGAGGCGCTAATAATATGTTCCGACGAGAAACGATTAACGAAAACCAAGTTTTGTATTTTTCTTTCGGCAGCGACCGGATGCCAAGTGTCCATCGATGGCTCAGGACATGCACTATAGAGGTAACCCAGGATAATATCCAGGCTCGAGCGGCCCCAAACTTCTTACCATCTAGCGAAGGGATCGTCTCGATGAGAATCTGAAAAGATGACTTTTTCTTTCCAGCGAACACGTGGCAGGACGATGGCTCCCTCTCGCACAACGGCGTCGTCTGAATCGTGGCCGTCATACAAACCAGAGACGTTTTCGGCTTTCAATGCGACAGGTTCACGCGAACATTTCGTAATAGGCATGCAAAAAGAAAAAGACCACTGTGTACAGGCTTGACAAGGTCACGGTTCAGGGAACTCGATTCGTCCAAATGGCAGACAAAGCTCTGCAGATCTATCTCATTTTCGTTACGAAACGAACAAATGAAATAAGATCATCGAGAAACTACCATTTCATTGCATTTATTATAATTTGAAATTCGAACGTTTGTTTAATTCCATTTCTGGGTTATTGAAAGAAACGTCAAATATACAAATCTATTCGATTTGAACGAAGATCTTCTTTGGAAATCTATTTAACGAACCGATAAAAGATTTCTTTCTGGAAGCTTTAAAGCGATTCAATTCGATCGATAGGCATGACATTCAAAAATGTCGAAAGTCAAATTTCGAAAACGAAGATTGCAGAAGAGTTACTCGGTTGTTCTAACTTGTACGTTAGAATGGCATGTTGACGTCTTAACTGAACAGATACTCTAACTAAAAATATTGCTGCAGGAACTAACGAACTACGTGAATTTCGATTAATTTCATTGAAAATTGATTCGTCCAATGATAGTACACGTTCGGTGGGATCTCTCCCTAAGAGAAACAAAATCGCAAACCAGTTTGATACTTGGAAGCTAAATTTACGCGCTGATAATCGCCAACAGATGCGATAATTAAAACGAACAAACGATCGATAAAGATTTACTGTATTTCGACGTGGCACCGATTTTCGTCGATTCCGAGCAGCTGCATCCACAATTCGAAGGTGTGGAAGAAGATTCACGAGCTATCAGGGACGGGCACGGGTTCCTCGAGTTATCGCGACCGAACCGATTTTGACGGGGATGATAAGTGTGTTGGAGCGCGGCTGGAATTTGTATTTGTCGCCTGAACACCTTCCGGAAATCGTTCCTGTCGTTCGTTGGCGAAAAAGGGGAGGCAAGCGCTCGAAATCGAGGCGAACGTACTAAGAGATGGGAATATTTCGTGGAACGTTCGCCTGAACCAGTGTCCAATGCCCTAATTGATCGTGTTTCTCGTGAATTTCGAAAATAGCGAGTTAATTAGGAAATATCTCATCTCTCTGTTCATGATTGTGAATCAACAATTGACGATTTAATAATTCACGACGAAGATGTATGATTTGAGATGAAATTGCAAATTCTTTACGATTCTGGGAATTCAGAATGAATTATTAAAAATAAGGGAAATTTGGAGAAGTTTGTACGTGTAGAAGAATGATAGCAGGTTTGTATGTAAACGCGATCGCTTTGTAATAATTCGTTGTGGAAGTCGACGCGGAATTTTTCAGGTGTGTAAATTGATTCGGTGCATTTTTTAAAATCGTCGAGATAGTTGTTGCGCGAGTATTGTGCAAGAGAGCCTAAGTCGTGCGTTCTCGTGAAACGAAACTGCTTTAAGTAATGTTTCTCCCGATACACTGTCCATTACCATTTTATATCTTTCCAGGTGTTTCGTTGAGGCGAAAAAAAAAAGAAAAAGAGAAACGCAAGAGTCGTGTAGATGATATTTTCGTAGAAAGTATCACAAAACGAACAAATATTCGATCAAAGTATTTAATTGAAAAAGTTAATAGAGTTAAAGCATCAAACTGATTTACACATCAAATAAAATTTCACTGAAATATTCAATAGAGAGTTCTAGGAATTGATTGAAAGAAATCTCATGGTAGTCGATGCGTTAAACTACAAGTAAAAACACTCGCCATAATTGTACGTCTAAAGCAAACATCATTTCGTAAATTGTCGAGAAGAACAAATTTTATTCGTAATTTGTATAATGTAAGTGATCGTAAAACTTCGCCAAAGAGTGACCATTGTCCTTTCTGCGATATTTTTTTATTTACTAAACCAGAAAACAATCGTGTGCCTGTCGCTGCTAACAGAAGAATCGTGCTCGTTCCGCTTTCGAATAAAAACCACCCTCTAGAAAAGAAACAGAAGGGGAAAAAAAGGGGCAGAGAATAAAAATAATAATTATAATCCGGCCATTGGCCGGGCACCAAACGACACTTGAAAACGAGAGGATGAAATTGTCGACTTACTTGACAGGTTTTTGTCAATTATTTTATAACCAATATACGTAAACGTGACGCTGAACGTACGACGAATAGAAACGTGTCAAAGTAAGAAAATTTCGAAATAGATTGAGAGGATGATAAAACGATCGAATGTTCACGATTTCTCTGAGCGGAACGAGCGATTCGACGAATAAAAAAATAGGTTTGGATGTTTGGAGGATGAGAGTGGAAACTTAAAGAACGATAAAAAAAAGAAAGAGAAAGAGGAGTGATATGAAATTAGAGTCGCGTGCTAGACCAACCGCAATCGCGAGAGGAATAAAAATTGGATTGTTCATAGCTTAGCCGAATGGACGAATGATCCAGCGCTTTTGTATATAAATACAGATACTAAGAAACCGTAAGAAAAGGAACTACTATTAAAAATAGGTGTAAGCAGATTAAGAGGACACTTAGAGGGAGGCTGGAGGAGGATGTGTATAGAAACCTAACGTTGTATCATACGAAAGTGAACGTTTAACGATTGTGGTTAATGAATAACGATAACAATAAACGCAACGTTATATTGTAGATCACGTGTGTTCCTTGCGGATTTTTTAATTTCTTCGTTCACCCTCGTCTTTTAGCTTCGTCTAAGGTTTCTTCGAATAATTACTAATGGAACAACAATTCGCGTTTATTCCTGAGGCACAATTGGAACTTTGAATTTAAAGTTAAACAAAGAATACCTTAATCTAACGAATCGTAAGATTATCTAATAAATTTTTAAATTGTATGAACTATTTATTATAAATTACTATAACATGTTACACATTACATGTCGGTATACATATTAATTTATCATTAGAAATATCATGAGAACAATTGTAGAAAGAATCGTCAAGAGAACTACTAGAAGAAAAGGATTATAGGCTAGATATTTTTAAATGGTTTATACCTTTGGATTTAACAAATTATTATGTGATATTAAAATGGTGCTCCTATAATGACACAGAAATAAGGAAATCAACAAAGATATAGATACGTACTAATCATATTTGTTTCCTATATCTTCAAATAATTTCATGTAAATAGTTCGCGAAACGAATAATTACAATCAATTACATTATGCGTTGACCGTAATCAATTAAGATTAATTGCAGTCGATGGACCTATTTAGTTTGACCACGTGATCGCGATTTTTATCAGTTGGACGAAGCTTTGAATAATAATTATTCGAAGAAACGAACGATCTAGCGGAAGTTTCTTTATGGAGGACGAAGCCCCGTGGGATTCGCGACAATCTTGCGAGTAGACGATCGAAAAATCCCGGTACATTGACAAATTGTCTGGGTGGAAATTGGGTCGAACGACGGGCAAAGTTCGCGCTGCGAGGCTGCGTCTCATCCTTCATTAATTATCTCCTTGTCGTGGCAACTTTCGACGACGATGCTCCGCCGGGACCAGCCAGAGGTAAGTGAATTTCATTTTACGAATTTCCGACGTGAAATTTTCGCGTCCATTGCTAGTTGCTGCTGTTTTTGAACCGATCGATCATCAACGACAATGTGTGGCTATTTGAGTTTATATTAGGGTCGATTATTAGGTATGACATAATTTAGAATGACTTTTATCAGCGTTAGAACCACTCGTCTGTTATTCGTGTTGACCCAAATATCCTATAAATCTACGTGATAATTGAAGTGATTTGATGGAGATAAATAAATAAGTATTCGTATAATTGTCCTATTATCTGAATAAAAGTCAAGATCAATTTTGTTAAAAGACGAAAGTATCTGCATATTTTTAATAATTGTAAAAAATTATATTATTTTCTATTTTTACAAACTTTATGAAACTGTAAAATCTAAATGGGAGAAAAATAACAAAGAATAATATTCAGTATTTATATATATTACAAATATATATAATGTAAAATTTATATAAAAATTGTATATATTACAAACGGAATATTGTAACGTTGGTTAACGATTCCTTTATTCGAGAAATAACTACGCAAACTTAATAAATCATGACATTATCATTAAAGGAGAAACAGGAAACGCATCGACAAGGGAATGACCGCTCAAATGTGTCTGTCATGATAAGTAGCAGTATAGACGACGTGACGTCGACGTTCTCTCTCTCTCTCTCTCTCTCGAGGAAAGGACATTGGACGACAGTTATGACAAACGAAACAGCCAAATATTCAATTTGCACGACAGGCTTTGGGACCATTCCGCGGAGAATAGCTCGCGTCACACAAACCAGACAGACTTATCAGAACGTGGACGACGTCTGACGAGGGCTATTGACATGCTCGAGGCCGTGGAAGCTTCGATTACGATTCGATCGAGCTGTTTTATCTCTCGCCTGTCAATTAGCCGTTTCCGATGTCGGCTAATTGTACCAGGTTGAGAAATCTGAACCGTGGATTTTCCATGGAATGTTATGGTTCGAATCTTTCAATGTTTTAATGATAGACAAATCGTAGTGGTCTAAATATAAAAAGTTGAAGCATTTTTGATGACAGAAAAATCATTTCTATGACTTCGATTTCAGTTGTCTCATATTGATTCAATTATACGTATGTTTTATTGGTAGCTGTGATTATTGGTAGCTCTTTTAAATATCGCGAAGCCTTATATTTTTAGTTAATCTTCCTCTATGTCAATATGTTTGCCTTCTGGAATTCACTAGGTTTGCCTTTTATAATCACGTCTTACACAATTGACAAAGTAGGGTTTTGACCGATCTCGATCTTTAAGATCAGTTGACAGTATAATTCATGCTTAATACTTCTAGGATTAAAAATTCAACTATTCAAATCTATACGCACTAAGATTATAATATACTTCCCTTTTAGTCCTCATTTATGTTATAAATAAATTGATTTACACTAACAATCAACTCATTGAATATGAAGTTATGTAAAAATTATTTTGTCACTATATCAAATTTGTATGTATTTTAACAGATTCATAAAAAAAAAGTATTTGAAGTTTGTATTGGGTTGTCCGAAAAGTTTCTTTCGTTTTATAAAGAAATAATAGACGCATAATGCATTTGGTTTTATATTAATTTATTGAATTATGCACGAACATAATAATAGAAATAGAACGAAATGGATCATACCTAATTCAATACAATAATATAAAACAGAAATTGTTGTTCATCTATTATCACCTTATGGAAGAAAGAAACTTTTCGGACAACCTAATATATAGAATAATTTCCTGCTGATTGTTTATTCATACCTAGCCGATAATCAATGATATTCAAGCGCACTCGATAAATTTTCAAATACGATTTTCTCTAAAACAAAACCTCGGAAGAAAACGGTTTCATTCTACATCTTCTTCTTGTTTTTTCATAAGGAATCACCTCACGTCCGTTTGTACATGTTATTAAACAGCATCCTGTATATCGATAATAAATATAGTCCTCTTAAGAAAAAATCGAATAAAAGCAGACTTTCCTCAAACCATCTTTCAATACAACGTCGTAACTTCTACTTCTCATTAACACTATTCTTTTGTTCTATTTTACGAGCATACATCATTCTTCACACGACATATTTATATCGTCAATTATTATTCGCTATCGATACCATGAAAACCCATCAAATTTCTCCCTTTTCTACCTGTAATACTCTCTTCTGTAATCTTCGTGCGTTTCATCAAACCACCTCATCAATTACACGACTATAAAGTTCTAAACTTCCTCTATAAAATATTTTTTGTTTCATCTTCCTACGACTTCCCGTTTCAAAGATATGGTCGTTTAAAGATAGCCATAATTTTGAATATTTCCCTGCCGCCCTCTTTCTCGCACACTCGGACCTCTTCCTCGCACGCACTCACTGACCTACCCCACACTAGCTGCCCACCGGCGGACGCTGAATCGACATTTTTTTCTTTACTATCACTACTACGCTGCGTGCGTATTTTCACGAACGAAAAGTGGGTCACGCCGCTTCCGGGAATTCGACCGCCATTCAGTTTTGCGCGCCCTGTTCTATAGCGTTCTTCGAATCGCTGTATCTTGCAAACGGACTGAGATATCGACTTGGAAAAAGATGTGTTCTTTAGAGTAGAGTAGGGGTTTTAAGCGAATTGGGTCGAGTTTGGTTGATAGTATAATTCAGACCTGATATCTTTAATATTAGAAATCCAACGTTTAGTTTATAACGTACAAAAATGTAAAACAAAATCGAGTGAAAATATATTTTTTCTTTTTTCCGATGGTGTACGTGTGTTTTAGTATGTTTGGTATGAGAAGGATCTTTATTCATTGTTGGAAATTACGTTTTGCAACGGAAAATACGTCTTTAATTATGGATACTAATTAGCGAGCTAGTTAATCGAAGATAGAATGTGAGGAATAGAAAAAATAGGGAAAATATAACGAAGTTAATTAATAGATGAAAAGGAAGATTCCCAAATTCTAGGTAACTTTGCTAGATTGCAATTCGATTAATGAAACTAATCAAGACACGGACCAGAATTTCCTATTTTTAAATCAATTTTTACTTCTCCGCTACTGTAAGATGTCGAGGGACACCAAATTTTATGAATATTCTAATAATTTTTCATCTGAAGTATAATGCTTATTATACGCCATCCACGCCTTTGTCAAGCCTGTCCTTCGCAAATCTTCGAATTCTCAAACACTACACCTCCCTTATCAGGAACAAGAGAATTAAAAAACGACGAGCGATTAAAAATCTAAAGGATGTACCGATACAATCAAGTACACGAGTGTCGCTCAAAAAACGAACAAGGCAATGAGCAACGAGGTCCCTCGCCGGTAATTACGTTGACCTGGTCTGACACAAGGCAAGCGTCACCAAAAGAGACAGAGAGAAGAGTGGAGGGTGTGCTGAGTGGCAAAGTCGCGAACGAGGTAAGAGGATGAACGAGATATGCTTACGAAGCTTCAAGTTCCTCGAAAGACAGAGAGATCTTCTCACCCGTGGTAGGATCGGGTAAAGGGGAAAAGAAGAGGCAAAAGTAAAAGACCAGAGAAAGAAGATAAAGAAAGAGAAGAAGAAAATAAGAGGCGAGGAAGGCACTCGATCGAAGTGAGAGGAAAGAGGCCCATCGCTCTCTTTTATGGAAATTAAGGATGTGATTTCGGTTCCCGCGAGAACAAGCTTCAAACTCACTCGCTTTCTGCTTTCGACCCTGTCCTTTGAGGCCTGTTCGTGGCTCCGCGGCTCGCCATTTTTTATAGAGCACTCTCGTCGCGTCGATGCGGCAAATTGTAAATTGATTTCCCTCTTATCCTTTTCCCAGCTGGATTTCTTCTAGACAGCAGCACGAGACACGGTTACATTCGATCATGATCGCGACTTCTTTGATTATCCTTCTGTTCTCTGCGAATTGCTTCTTTCAGGTGTTCTTTGAACACGGAGAATTTCAGGAAATTATTGGATGAGTTTAAGGACGCATCCTCGCCAGTCGTATATTTATTGTTTCTTAATTTAGAAAATATATGTTGCTTAGAATCTTTGTTGAGGATAAACTTACGATTAGACGGTATTTCTTTGGAAATTAGCGAAAGAATGAATTTCGAACATTGAACTTCCATGCAGATGCGTATAACAAATTTTGTAAACAACTCGTGAAACTTCTTTGCTTTGTACAAGAAAGCATCACCTTCTAACATACGTGTGTATCTGTGTGTATACATTTTTCACATTCTCTCTAATTAAAATACCAAAACACCAACTGAATAACAATTAAACGTCTAAATAAAATTAAACGTCTCTTAACGAAACCACGAATTATAAACAATATCCGCAACTATCGTACATAAACAACACACTGTGAATTCAATTTATCCCAAAATAGATATATAAAGCATATTTACTTGTTACCAAATCAAATTACCAAAATACTAATTCGATCAATTATCAATCGAAACCAACAAATTATCATCTGACCTAAAACCACGTTGTCTTCCTAATCCCATTAATCATAAACAATGTCCAAAATCGCACGAATCAGCTTCGGGTATGTTTTAACGGGATCACGGAACATCGACAACTTTCATCAGCCGCGTCCACCGATCAGCAAAGCAGTCGATAATCGATTAACGTAATTGAACGTAATCCACGATGATCAACGAGGCCCGCGGTTAATCGGGCCACGTTTTTGCCAGAGGAATTGGATTTTTCGTCTCGCGGAGCTCCTCTTATTCTCGTTCCTTAACGCCATTCGATACGATCCAACGACGCGATTTGTGCCCGACCGAATCGGTGTGCGAGCCCCGTATGTGTGAAATGAGGTAATAAAAATATTACGACGACCTTCTAATCTTTCTCCTTATAATGGTATCCATAATTCCTCGCCACGTTGCGTTGTGAAGTCGCGATCGGATCCAACCCCCTTCCGGTTCTGATCCTCGTTCATCTTTTCACCTCTATTCGACATAAACCATCATGATGGTAGATGTTAACCTTCTGCTCGATGTAGCTATTTTCGTGAACGCTTCGGAGCCATCGTGCTTTTGATGCGCACTTTTTTCAAAGGAGATTGATGGAAGAATGAAGTTTTGGTGCAGAGACGACACTGCTTTTGCTGAACACTTTTTACAGGATTTGTGAACTCAGCGTTTCAGATTGTTGAGAATTTGGAATTTCAGATTCTTGGGAATTTAGTATTTGAGATGTTTCACGCTTGGCAATTTTGTGTTTCGGTTGTTTTAAGTTTCCAAAATTTAATATTTCAGATATGATTGTTCAATTTTTTAATGTTTCGGAAATTCGGTAATTTCTGGTTTGGGATTTTTCAAGTTCTTGTAACTTCTCCTTTTTCCCGAAATAAAATTTTCCATTTTAAATGAAATACTACGATATGATAATTTTTATAAAAGAATTAAAAAAAAGGAATAGTCGCGGTATTAAGAATCTCTTGATGAATATCTGCGATCTTCGTCCGAAAGACTTTTCTTTAAAAAAAAAGATTCCTCTTTATAATCGCTAAGTATCGACGGCAAAACGTTCGCAATAATACACAATGCCGCTTAAAATCCAATAACACGATAATTGACGAAGAAAAAAAGGCAAACGAAACGAGAATATCTTAGAAAGGAAACTATACACACGTTTTTTATTTTCGTTCGTCAGCTTTCAATCCTGTTGAAAGCTGTTTCGAAAAAGAGGGAATGCGTCTGGATTCGGCTGAAAGAACGAAAGAGAACAAAGACGTTGCCTTTTTTCCAGCTCTTATTGATAACGTGGCATAATACAGGAACGTGATTTAGATCCCGTCGAGCTCGCCAGGATACTGCGACGCTACGTATACATCGGGATACCAAATCGTTTCTATTCGACAACGAGGAATCGGCTTACCTACCACAATGGCCGCTTGGAAAACGATTTTCCACCGACCCTGAAAAGGACCAAACCTCCATAACAGACTTACCACGTTCGAACAATTCGACCCCGCCGCGCTGAAAAGCTTTATACTACCATTTCAACGTGCTCCGTGTGCATTCGACGCCGGCACCAGCCGGACTTCCGGCCGCTCAAAGAAACCGCTGCCACACTGAATTGATTAATTAATCACCGGTGAATCGATCGCTACGAACTCGACGATTTTGTAATAGCGTGATATCCGGCTATTAAAATAACGATGATTTCTAATTTTTTGAAAATTGATATGGATGGTGTTGCCTTTTAAATATCAAATGATTTTCTCTCTTTTTTTTTCTTTTTTTTCTTATACGAAAGGTTGAGAGGAGAATTAGAGTAAAAGTTATGCGTGAAAGAAACTCTTAGTTTGAGAGAATTGTTGAGATGAAGCTCGATTTAATAGGGAAACTTTATAGGAAATCCTCGTTCTGAAATATTAGAATACGTTACAGATATTAAGTAAATTGTTCGGTGCCAGGCACAGAATTTTATTTTATTTTTCTTTTTTCAATTCATAGAAATTTGTTGTTGAGGTTATTACGTGATGTTAATACAAAGAAATGCGTGGGTAAAGTGTAAGGTAGAAAATATATTTTAAATACTCTAAATACAGATGATTCAGATCCGCACAATGGCAGTGCTACCTTGTGGTTTGCCTTCGGCCCTATCTTTTGTTTATACGCTGTCGATGGCTTCGGTGCTTGACAATATTAAAAGACCAGATGTAGAGTTTTCTTAAAAGTAGTGACCACTTCAACATTTGTAAATGATAAATTTCTTTATCTCGAAAAAGTTCAATTTGCAAATAATGGGTACGAGTGAAAAAAAATCTTTGATCGGAGAAACTTGTAGATAAAGTTGTGAATAGAGATATACTTGGTCAGTCACCTGAATAATGTCGCACACTTTCGTCGTCAACTGAAAACAACTTGGTCAGAATCCGATAATACCATGTGTGATACAGAAAGCAATCAGACTGGGAACAGACTGAGAACAACATAGTTAGAACTGTTTCCGGTAACTAGGAGAATTCGCATAAACCACGTTATGACTTGGTCTGTACTCGACATAGACAGAAACTACTTGAGTCACTTCAGAGAAACACAAACAACAACTATATTAACAAATAATAATAACATTTATTTGTTCCAACAAACAACAGCGTGTATGTAAGATTTCTTCGAGCGATGAAGTTTACGCTAGTTTTTGATCGATATACGTATGAGAAGTTGCAAGAAAATGGCGAAAGATGCGCCATCGCGTAAGAACATTGTGAAGTTTCGGTCCGTTACAACGATCTTGCCACTTTATTACGCTTGATGAAAAAGCACTGTGCTTCCTCATATTTACGACACTTTTATTACGAAAACAACTGTTGGTCGTGGGCTGAGAGCTCCGATAGTTCGCCGTTAAACTTCTATTAACTTTCATGAAACTCCGACTCTGTCCTGGCAAGTGCATTAAGGACGTGAGTTTCGCGAGATATTCACTCCACGTCGTATGACTCGTCATTTTTTCAATAATCTTCAGCCACGACGCATCTTACCGATAAAACGGCGTGCGAATTTCTAAAAATTAAATCTACTCGGTAGGAGATTCACCGAAATATTCAGTCAGATGCGATTTCGTATAAAAACATTAACAGAGCTTTTAACTATTATTTACCGTGGTCCTCATATATGTAATCGTAAAAGGAAATTTCTATAAATTTCCAAAAACGTAGTTTTCGAATGGGAATTTATTTTTGGCTCGAGAAAGTATATCAGAGTAAACATGTATGTTTGATATTTTAAGAACATACGTCGATTAACCATTCGTTGGAAACTAACTAAAACTTATCGAAATACAAAGAAAATTTTCAAACGTACGCAACGTATTTTTAGAATCTCTGAGCGTTACATTATGAGACAGAAAAATGTGAAAAAATTTCACCATGATTACAACGAAAGATCTTAATTACAGGGAAATTCCGAGGAAACTGGTTGAAATACTTTTCCCGTTGAAAGGGTGTTGATGATGCGAGCGCCATGGGGTTATCGAAAAACTGGCGATCAATTATTTACGCCATTCCTATTAACAGTGTCTCTATCAATGTATATCTTTAATCCATTTTCGTTCGTACATCAATTAAACCGTCCATCTCCATTCGCGATGGACGTCGGGCCAATTAAATAAATTGCCAGAAGCTCTCACCTTCCATTCCTCTCCCATGGCGAAATGGAAAAAATGTTGGATACCAATTTCGAAATAATATGGAGCACGGTTATCAATCGAGCAAAAATGATCGAGAAAATGCTTTTTTCGAAACGTGTATCCTAATGAAAAAAAAAGAAATAATAGTAATAGAAGGAAGAAATAAAGAGAAGGAGAGATAGGGAAAATGAATAAATGTAAAGGGATGGAAATGAAAGTGGATAAGTGTCAGTGAATAATCATTAATTAATTATAGCCAAATATCGAAAGTACGTTTTTTAAAAAACTGAACTCATTTGAGAAAATGTTATATCTTATTCTCGATTTATTTTTCCTGTAGGTATGTTTCACATAATGTGTATATATATATATATATATAATTATACTACACATAATATTTGCATATTACGAGTAGATATTATTTGTATTTTTACACCTTCGAATTTTCCATAAAATGGATAAATGTCCGGTCTAATCGGATTGGTTTATTACGAAGAATGATTTGATACAAATCGACGGGGGAAGGATCAAGAAATGACGCAATGCTGAGTATTGGATTTCAGCGGATAGGATTGTTACTGCGCTGGATAGCGCCGATTATTATTAAGTTAATAGAATTACGGTGTGTTGCCGTCAAATCGTGAATATGTAGAATATAAAGAACGAACATATGAATTTATATATTTATAAGGCAAAATTCGAAGATCTTGTTGTTTAATCGTATTTTTTCATATATTTATGGCGAATATTTTATGAGATTGAATTATTGCAAACTTCGTAGTATTTTTTTTTTTTGGATTGACAGATTCCATCGTATATTCGCTGAAATTGGAACAGGGCTATTTATTATGGAATCCTGTCAAATAACGAAAAATTCTGAATTGAAAAACGTACTGCTTCAAGTTACGTATCAAATGGCATTAATTGAATTAGATGCTTAAAAATACAATTTGCAACGATATTCGATATTCATTAAACGTATATAACGTATCAGGAAAATAAATACATATATATATATAATGCAATTTAAATGGATATAAAATTGTAAATATAAAAAGAAACTAAAAGAAATACCCTCGGTATTTCTTCCGTATTAAAGGATCGACGATAAAGTTTTTATTTCTACTTTTAAAAGAATCGAGCTCGTTTTATTTCGCTTGAAAACACCGATTCAAGGGACGTAACTCGCTTTAAAATATTCCATCGTTGATTCGAGGCCAAATCGAACCAATCGAATTGAAAATTTCAGATTTCCCTGAATATCTAAAGAACTGATTAATATTTTATCTATAAGATTATTTCTAATTGTGTAACATATATGAGTATCCCAATGTATGTGTGTATGCGTGCTTGTATGGGTGCGTTGAGCGAGATTACAAAATAAAATATTAATAGTTCCATTTGCAGTATGAAATTTTGCTTCGTCGAACGAATAAAAAATTTTGATAAAATCGACGATTATAAAAAAAAAATTAACTGTTCTGATTTTCGCGTATATCGGGCTCGAAAATCGTGCAGAATTTTCCATAGCGCGGGTTAAGCACGGTTTAACGGATACGATTAAATTAATTTTAGCTTCGTATTAATCCGCCAAACAAATGAATTCCAGGCATGTAGAAATCCGCTCCCGTCGTCGTTTCGTACCGCTATTATTTCAGTTATTTCAATTACTTTCTCTGTTTGTTAATACGATTTTATTACAACGCTCCCCTATCTGGTAAGCTTCCTTATAACCTATTTTTATTTATGAATTATGTCGATATTATTAAAAGAAGATTATTAACCAATTAGGAACACGTAACTTGAGTGGAAATAAATTAAGATCAACCGAGAACTATATGTTACGTAAAGATTGTTCAATTCGAAGTTCGGTCGATCAATAGAGTAAAACGATTTTTGAAATACTAAGTTATGGAGCAAAGAGCGGAACAACAGTGACGCAAAAAAAGATTAAACGATGATAAGAGGTGCTCTAGGAACATTCTCGTGGCGGTTCCGCCGAAAATACTTGGAAGTTCCACAAAACAGAACTCGCATCGCGAAGGGAACGTGGAAAATGCAGGACGTAGAGGAGAAAAAGGAAAGGACGACAGTATGGAAAAGGAAGAAAACGGAGAAGAAAACGACGAAGAAGCTTAGGAGGAAAGTTTTCAATTCACTTCGCCACTTGCGATCGACAAAGGACGTTCTCTTTTCCGACTCCCTTCTTTTTCTTATCGTCGAAACTTTCGAAACTGTCGTGTTTCCGGGCCAGCTTGTAGCTTCTTGAATATTTTCCGAAGAACAACGATTACTGTGAGCACGTGCTGTGTAATTTTGTTCGAAACACCGTCGATCCTTAAAACGCGATCCCTGGAGGACTCGATGGCACAGTTTTCAATCTTTCGTCGCTCGTATTTCTGAAATTTTAAAAGCTCCTATTGTACTTGATATTCTTCGTTGAATGGATATTCCCGAAAATGGAAAACACTGATCTTTTATGTGGCAAAAATTTTACGTACATTTGTTTCTTCATACGTTCAGAAAATAAGTAGCGAAAGAGCATTCATAGTCAGATACTGTGAAATCAGAAGAAAATAAAACAAACGATCGTTCGTAGTTGGATATTTTAATGCGAGAAGAAAAAAAAAGTAGCAAAGTAGCAGTAGACCTTGTGTAATCAAACGAGATAACGGCTTGAGGAAAATAAGTAGTAATAAACCGTTTATAGTCAGACATTGTAACATCGGAAGGAAATAAGACAAACAGAAGTAGATCGTTTACGGTCGGATGACTGTAATATCTTAAGTAAACGAGTAATAAAGTAAGTAGTACTAAATCGTCCATGGCCAGACGGTATAACATCTTAGAAAAGGACAAGGAGCAATAGGCCGTACATAGTTAGACATTTTCACACTTGTGATGGAAAGTCCTTTAAACAATAAAGCATGGAAAAAGTGGCAAAGATTACATACCAAAGAAATATCTCGCTATGTCAATTTCCATTAAATTTTCTCGATGATACGATAAAGATAACACGTGGAATAAAACGCAATCAGGTAGACGATTAAATATACATACGCCGTTTGATTTGGTGCGTCACAAAGGAAGCAACGCGATGAAATAATATTACAGAAACGTTTCGAACGTAGCCAGCAGGAGGCTGCATACCTTAACGAATCGTCGATCAACAATTTCACGCATTCGACAATAAAGGGTGTACGAGAGCTGGTGGCAAGCGGCGGGGGGAAAGGGAGGGAGAGGAAGGGTAGAGAACTAATTTCCGGGGAATTTACAGATCGTTAGCGTGTACAACTGAATGTTGACGTGAATTTTCATACAGACGTCTCCAGTGCTTTTAACCAACAAATCGCGGTAAATTTGTAACGACTGACAGCCCCATGGAACGCGCGCTGCACTTCCAATAATTAATTCGCTAAACGTTGAAATCGTTCGGCCGTTACGATGCGAAATATTTGACTCGATGGAATTCCTTGCGAAGTGAAAAGCGTTTCGGAAAAAGAGAGAAAGAAAAAAATGTGGAGGGAGAAGATCGACAATTGAAGTTCTTTGTACTATTGATGGAATCGCGAATATTTCGCGTGACAGCGAGCCTAGCATTGGAAATAATTTCTTTTTCTTTTTTTCTTTTTTTCTATGAATGCGCCAAAATATCTGTGCAGTTCATGGAAATCTGACTGTTCGACCTGGTACAAGGTATAATGATCATGTACATTGTAAGTTTGTGTATAAGTAGACTGTCGTAAAAATGTATTTTTTTTTCTTTTAACTTGTAATCTTAGAACTTCCATATGTATTATTAAACAAAATTTTTATTTGAAGAATATGATAAAATTGTATACGAGATAACATAAGCCATTGTGCATTACATATATTTGTATAGAATCATGCTCACGTCGATCGAAAACTAGAATTATTAAAGATCATACAGCATTGATTCCTATTCCGAAATTCGTATCATCTTCAACGAAATAAAATCAATTTTATTCGAAATCCGACACACAGATGTTCTAGCCAAGAATCGGAGACAACATTTTAAGTACCGAAAGCACGTCATACGGCTACAATCGAGCTTTCTTGAACGCTATAACTGTTCATTAACTATACGCCAGTTTCCTGTTTTCATGACGAAGAAGAATACCAAAGTTTAGTAAAACACGAACTCCGGTCTGTAAGCAGTTCGCCCCGTTTCTCGTCGTTGAAAGCGTTTTGAAGCTTCGTAATTTCCATAACCGCGTTACCGGGGGCATCCCCCGATGAAAATAACGCACGACCACTAGAAAGTCGTCTGAGAATTTCTTTGGCCAAACATCCGGAAGAGATTTGAAGTGGGATCTTCGTGATCGAGCAAGAACATTTGAATTTTGGAAATTTAGAGAAAAATATTTGATATAATTTAAAGTGGTTAATACATTATAAAAATATGCTTTTTGCACGAATAGATTGATGTTCTAAGAGATTCGATATGTCGATCACTTCGTTCATCAAGTATCAAGATTAAATTTACATCAAAATTGAAGTTTCAAATGAAAATATAAGAATTTAAATCAACATAAAACTTTTAAATAAAGATACAAGAAATTTATGAAAAAGGAGATACGTTGCCATGTATGCAATGATTAAACGATGGTATGGAAAAGACATGCTTTTGCGTGACCAACACAAGATATATTAATAAAATGTCAAACCTTTGGGAATTTTATCCCATTTGAAACCCTATTAGCGGTCATTTTTATTGCATGTCATTTTCTTCGTTCCTTGCGCGTTGCTGTTAAATATTATTTCGTCGAATCATATTCAGTAACGTTTTCCATTAATCTCATAATCGATTAATTACCTTTGATTGAGGTGTTGCGTATGTGTATAACCAATAAATGGGTACGTCTACATTCATGAAAATATAGAAAAGAATCAATAAAATTCAAAATTTCATATAAAATGGATATAATACATACGATATTAAATCGCAGAAATAATCGATTATTTTAAATGATTATAAAACGAATTTGACTCTGTAAAACATATAAACAAAATGTCTTTATTTATTTGTTTCCCTTTCATTCTTCATACGAATTAGAATTCATACAGAATCTTCTCATAATTCTTTCAAAAGTACAATTGTAATTACGAAATTTTTTATGCTGGAATTTCCACAACGTATTAAATCGATAACGATATTTTCAGCGATGATGGCACAATTCTTTGATAATATTCCCATTAACTATCTAGTTGAATAATAAAATCTCCGTTCTCGATAAATCTTTTTCAACAATTACGATTACAATTATTTCCGACAATAACAATTTCATTCATCAGCTGTATTTCTAATAAATTTAAATAATAGTATAGTTGAACAGGAGCATTCGCAATAGTGCTGACAGTAATTTAACGACAATACTAACGATAACATTAATATTAGAGAAAAGTACAAACAAAGGAAGAGAATACACCCTTCTCCAACTGTATTCGATATATTGCTATTTACTCTGCAGCAACTTTAGCGCTGCAGGTTTCTTCTCTCGGCCCCTGGGAGGACGAAATCCATTTACTCTTCATTATGAAATAATGAGGGGTGGATTAATAAGCGAGGATGCAGCCGAAGGAGTCGGAGCGAGGAGAACGAAATAGGGATGGCATCGAGCAACGAAAATTTCAATTCGAGATAGAAAGAACGCTTTACAACCTCTTCTGAATTTATGAATCACCGTTTGTGGTGAAGTTTGCATCACTATGGCGTATTATTTCGCCTGTTGAAACGTCGAATGTAGATGGAAAAATGACAAATTGTCTAGATATAAATTCGCGTAGTCGAGAAAACACGTTCGAAACACACTTTTAAACTTTCCCTCGATTGATATTCTTAGCACAATGTTAAGGAAAGAGTATCTCGATTGATCGATCTGCCTCGGCGAAAATTTGCGAACGTAAGTTACAAACGAATATTAAAATGAATTAAAATTGTAGTTTTAAGAATCGTCACAAAATGCCGATTTACTATTACCGCAACAGAAATAAGAGCATCGACCAGTTCGTGACGTCGATTGTCTAATCGTAACGGGAATTTACGACTCCCGTTGACGTGTTTTTTCGCGATCGCGTCTCTCCGCGAACGGTCGACTAAACAACAATATTTGTAATAATATCAAATAACGCTTCTTTGCTTTTAACAACGCACTCTAACGCGTATACTGCCTTCTCGAAAATATGAACTTTCCAAGAGATATATATACCATCAATGTACACTACGACGCATATACTTTATAAAATGAACAATGTCGCATCCCTCGTCTGTACCAGGTCTAATAGCGGAAAATTATTCAGTCGCAGACTGTTATCGAGTTTCGATCGTTCTCGCGACGAAACTGTGCCTCTAACCGAATAAGGAGAGAAAGAGGGAAAAGGACAAACACAGAGAGAAAGCAGCGAACAGCTAGGAGAATGAGGGGCAAGTTTTCGCGATGCCTCGACACACAATAAAACTTCATCGATTTTCACTTAGAGAAAAGTCAGCCGTTCTTCCCTTTTACATTTATTCGAGTTATCTTCGTTTGTGGTGTTGGCTGGCAAGGCAAGAAAGCGGGAAAAACCGCCGCTCCTCCGAAAGTCCTCCTCTATCGGGCCGCTATTTTTCTGTCCCTTCATCCTTTAACCTGAGCAAAATGGAAACTCTTCGACGACTCATTGGCGGCGGTTATCGGCCGCCTTATCTTCCTTACCAGGTTATTTATTATTACCACGGTTGGGACGTGCATTAAATTTCCATTAACCGCGTTAAACGCAAGCAAATCAACGAGTTCGCTTGCGTAATTTATGCGCGACGCCGCTGATTCCTTCGACGCGTCGACCAAACCATCCTCTAACGTTCTCTACTTTATCTTCGCGATTCTCCTCCAGCCTCTTATTAAGCTGCTCGCGAGCTATTTTTTCGTTTAGATAAATGCCACGACGTCGTTACGCGTTCTCTTTACACGATAAGCGGTGATGTTACGAAGCTTTCTTTAATGGAAGATCGTTTTTTCCAGAGATTTCTGATTTTTCGGGTATTTTGAACGTCGCGTTCACGTTAAGTTACAGCGTAGAAAGTAATTTTAACAATGACGTAATTTTTGAAAATATATGTACGTTAAATAATTCTATATAAAATACTCTCCAGTCTCAATGTATCTTCTATACAAAATCAACAAATCGTTTGCTCGTATCGGGCCTTAGACTTCTTTTCTGAACGTAATCGTTATTTGCCATTTCGATAAGAAGCTACATTAATTTGAAAATCGATAAACAGATATCGACAATCTCTTACAGCTAAATCGACACGTACACCTAATCGATAATAATTTCCATTTCATGCCTTATACAAAGTAGAGATTTCTCATCGCCTTGGCTTACAAATGCAAATGATTTCTCATTATATTTCATCGTAAGAAAGTTGCAGAAACGGGTACAAATACATAGATCGTTTATAAGGAACTTAACTACTTCTCACGATAAGATAAACTATTCCAGTAGAAAATTTATTCAGAGTTTTACTGAGAAGAAAGGAAAAGAAATAGAATTTTCCAATGTTGCAATGTTTCTCAACTAGTATATTTTAATCTCGCGTGCTCGTCATAAACGCAATTTGTTTGCTATTTCTTAGCCGATCGTTTCGCAGTGAAACCTCTTGCTTTTTGATCAACGTATAAAGAATTGAGAGTTCGAGCTAACAAACAGGTCGGCCAATATTCATGGAGAGGCTATCCGTGAATTTTACATTTCAATCGAAGCGAACTGGTCCGTTCTGCTAGCCATTTCTGTTTCGTATTTCACTGAGCTAACAGACGTGGTAACTTTAATGGGTGAAAACAACAGGCAACAAGCTCGAAAATAACATTAAATAATGTCGCGCGATTGTTAAAGCCTCCGTACGTATCATCGAACTCGACAAAGAAGTTAAGTTTATTTGTGTTGATAGCGGATATATTTAATAAATATATCGCTTATACGCAGTAACGATGATATAAATAAAAGATCACGATTTTAAGAGAAACGAGGGCTTGGACATTTTGCATCGTCGTAGGAATATTATTCAAATGACGAATTGATATAATAAGATAAAAAATTTGCAATGTTCTATTCTGTACAATGATCGTAAAAATTGATATTGTATTATATTAAATGAGCATCGACCAATTAAAATGGAGCATAAATTAACACTATCCTGCGGCAACTTGAAACAGCCGCGCGAAAAAGCGCGAGTTATATAAATTATGTAAATTTAATAGAAGCCCGGGATATGAGTTAATTAACGAGCTGAAACGCGATACGGTGATATTTCGAACGCAGAGAAATTTACTTTTAACGCTTGAAGCTGCGGCTCTGTCAGAACGAACGTGTACGGAATAAGTATTATATTTATACACACACGAGAGATTATTGTACGGGACGTTTGATTTTTAGAAACAAGTTATAATAAATTTGATAAATCGTACACGTTTAAATACGAGCGTAGAAATTTTACACTGAAATCCTGCAAGTTTGGATTTCACAGCATGCAAATTTAAACGTAGAATAAATAAAATAAACAGCAAAACTTGCAAGCTCGATTTTTGATTGCGTAAATTCCGAATCTACAGCAAATTGAGAAGTTTGTATCTTCGAATAAGAAGGACATCGAAAGCTGCAAACTCGTACTTGAACGAGCCTATGATTTAATTGTGTATGCCAGAAATCAAAAATAAATCGACAAGCATGCAATATCAAGTTAAGAATTCCTTGAAAATTGCAAGTTCGCACGTTGGCGGATTTCACATAAACGCGTGCACAATTTAACAAATTATTAAATCCTGTAAACTCAAGCAACAGATTCAACATTCTACAGGTAAGTTTTAAATTCTGCACTAGATCCTTCAGGCAAGTCTTAAATTTAGAATGAATGAGAAGCTTGCGGGCTCTCCGTTCAGAAACTTCTTGGAATCTACAAAAAATCACGAACAATGTTTCGACATCATCAATCTATGAATCTAGGATAAATTGATTAACGATTAATAATTAGCGACGCTTCGAAAAGTAAGAGAGGATCAATGGCCTTGCGACATATTAAGATTTACAAATAACCGCGTTAAAAGTTTATAGAATAAAGAAAAGAAAGTGGCAATGCGCTCCCTTTCTGGGCTGTAAAAATTTTACGATGTCCACGTCATTTCGTGCAGTGGTCTTTATTTACCCGTAAATTTTACCGTAAAAGTTTCATAGTGTTAGCACACTTCGCTGCTTGCACCAGTGGGACGAATTGTTTCATTGGTAAGTGCTTGGATATTTTTACGAACCTGTCTAGATCTTACACACGCTATCTCTTTTCCTTACTTCCTCTCACTAAAAAATATAAGAAGAGAACTCTTTAATAAACGTCGATATAATTTCCTATCTTGCAAATTTCTTTCTTCTTGTCCGGTTTCTTGGTAAATAACGTTCAAGAAATGATAGAACTGGCATAAAATATAATATATAGAGGTTTCGATATTCACTTTCTCGGTGAATCGTTTATTTTCGAGAGAAAATAAAAAAGATCCTACAATAGAAATTTTTATCTCGATCACGGTTTTCTATCGACACAGTATTGCAAGGCAGTTTCACTGGCTTTCAGAAACTTTGCCAATTGTTTACCTGTCAAAATGGTATTGCGTCTAAAGGGAACAGTGGTTCCATAAACAGTTGTTTCCACGACGTTTACGGTTACGTTCTAAAAGGAAATTCGCTATCATGGTCGACGAAGTTCGGCTAGATCACCGTTGCAATCGTTCTATGATTGCGCCAAGCGATCTAGGTACAGGCATTCAGGTCGTTCAGGGCATTCGAAGCGTACTCGGTATTGACATGCACGCTATGTCAGCGATCCTTCGGTTCCGTTCACCGTCGCGTGATCCAGGCATTCGAAATCTCTGAAACATCTTGCGGAAAGAATCGTCCAACGATCGTCGAGCAAACGTCGATGCAGCTTTATATCTCAAAGATACTTGAAAAAAAAAAAAGAGTGAAATTGCAGAAAAGATGAAAGGAATATTAAATATTTTCCAATTATTTTTCTACTACTTATCTTTAATGTTGGCACGAGAGGAAGAATAATGTTATAGAAACGATGGAATTTACAATAATTTTGTGAATTTATAATAATTGTGTAACGATAGAATTTATATTAAATAAGTCTAGAATTATTCAGCTAAATGAAATATTATATAGAATACGATATTTGAAAAAAGAAATAAGATGCGGAAAAATGTAAAAGAGGTACCATTTTCAAAGCAGCTATTGATTAGCTGGTTTTTCCACTTAGAAGGTAAAAGTTTACGAAGTTTGCGCAACTTGTGAAGTACGATAAACAATGTTATTTTTAAATCACGTCAACTTGATTTAACACCCTAGACTGTAAATAATTATTTTTTTGAAGTACTATAGAAAGCAAATAAAGCATCAGCGTATCGAAAGACCAAACGGTAACGCGAAGTATGAAAAGTATCCTATATTTATTTTGAGTAGTAATTCACTTCCATTGATAAACTCTCGTCGTTTACACTGATATAACAATGTATAAATATATATATATATATTGATTTATCGATAGGCCTTAGCTTTTATATATTTCGCTATAGTTGTAGCGGTATATTCGCAGTATTTCTATCGGTTAGTGACACGACGAGACCAGACGGGACGAGGCTAAAAACAATGAAACACGGCACGTTTCGAATTCCTGTATAGACCGATTTGTTCGGGCTGTACGTTGGAAACCGGCGATTGTTGTGCAAAAACTTCGCTTGCTAAGCTCGATTCGCGAACCGGTTTTGCCATCCTCAGCTCGAAGAAATAATGGCAACTATTAATTTGTTGTCGCCACTACGATCTAACAAAATAATCGATAAAACCGAAGCGACAATTATTATCGTGCTGGTCGATTTATTAGACTCGAATTCTTTATAAAATTCTTCTCGAAAAAAAACTGTCGCTGTTACGACAAAATCGTTCCTATAAATTTCCAGCATTCTTACGATCAATTCCTCGGGAAAAAAATAACGATCTCCACGGGAATATACGGTGGGTCGCGGAAATATTATTAGTAGTTTCGAGAGAAAGTAAGGAGAAAAGGAAATTCGGCTGATGAACGCTTAGCGGCTTGTAAATTACGAAGGTATTATTTACTTACACGTGGATACAAACGAGTGGAAACAGTAGAACCGTCAACGAACAAAGCGTGAGATTAGTATGGAAAGGAATAAAAGTGAAAGATATATGAAAATATAAGTAATAAGAAAAAAGAAAGCGGTCTATATGTATAATAATTATCCGAGTCACCGAAAATACACTGTCGCGAGTCAATAATATTGCTAGAAAAAGTGATAAATTCGTCCTTTTCATCATTTGCAATTTTATGTCAATCTCAGTCACCATAGTGTGTGTAACATGTTATCAAAAATCTATTTCATGCTGCATTTTATGGTGTATATCGTTTAAGATTTGCCAAATGTTCGGATAAATTATGGAAGTGTACATGAAAATATTTAGGTCGATTACATAATAAACGAAGCAAAAATTGAAACGACGTTTAAAGTTTCAAAATCAATCGAAAGAGAGGACGAAAATTTCAATCGTATGATTCCTGGTCACTATGTGGTAGTCGTTAATAAATTGAAAATCGTCCCGGCAATGCAACGATAGTTTTGCAAAATCTGTCAAAATTCCCGTGCAAAGATTAGAATTTTTAGTTCACGCGAATTGCGCGAATTTCGACCGCGCTGGTTGTTTTCGCGACGTAACGCGTCGCGACCGACGACCGTCCGAAAATTTCGCCTGGACACGTAGCGTTTCCCTTAATGGGTCGCAATTTTCTCCACCGATGGGGAGAGGAGCGTTTCATAATTGACGAGTACTCGCTTTTTAACCCTCGTTACCCTTCCCTCTTTCTCCCTTTTATATTTATCTCTCTCTCTCTCTCTCTCTCTCTTTCTCTGTTTTTCTTGCTCGTTTATTTTCTCTGTCCTTATACAGGGTATTTCATAATAAATGGACAATATTTAAAAAACACATTCAGCATCTAAAGAGGAGAGACAGTTGGTAATATAGAAGTTAGAAAGATGTTCAGATATGGCGAGTTCTGTCGCTGCATATCTAAATACCATTATAGGAGATACTGAAAATGACTGTCTTGCATCTCGGTGCATGCATCCATTGGATTTTTATTTGCAGAAATAGGTACTTGAAACCCATTGTATACTCAACGTCTACCGACAGCGTTGAGATACTTCGCCATAAAATTGAACAAGGGTTTCAATAAATTCAAGGAATATCGATAGCTATTGAAGGAGTCACCACATCTGTAGACGTCTGTATGCATCCATTGAAATGCAAGAAGATGATTTTGCGTGTCTCCTATGAAGGTAATCAGATACGAAATGACAGGACGCAAAACTCGCTATATCTCGTGAACTATATCGAATAGAATATGCGTTGATACGAATATTTCTCATTGCTCTTAGGTGCACAATCCGTCCTTTAGATGTTGCCCACTTATTATGAAAGATCCTGTATATATTTCTCTTTCTTCCTTATTTCCGCTAGCTCTTTTATTCTCGTCACAGCAACCGTTCCCGTCGTTCATTTGCCGACGAGCCAGCCGAAAGTTCGACTCGACCTGAGCGCGTAGTTTCGAAAATCCAAAAAGTCACGTTTCCGGATGGATAACGAAGCGCCGCTTATTACGCCGTACGCTTAATTGTGGCGGCGAGTGTTGTTCGAAATAATTATGAAGCTACTCGTAAACGATTTTGACCCCGCGCTCTTCCTTCGCTCGGCGTTATTAGCGACGCTTTAAGCGAACGAAGGCTTGATCCTTCTATTAGGTTTCACGGGATTAACGTCTGGCGATGGTGCAGGAAAGACGACCTACCCTGCGCCCGCTTCGTCCGCGGTTAATTCACTTATCTTTTAACGTTTTCTTAAACTACTCTTTCTCTTATACCTGGCAAACACGTTCTTGATTTATTAAGGTAAATTCTGGTCAATTACTTTCGCGACCCCTATATATCCAGCTTTATTCGATGCTTGTAGATGATATATTACATTGGAAAATATAAATACGTACCTTGGATGCCTCGATTGATTAAAATAACCAGCTAAATTAAAAATTTATATCTATATAATAGTAATTGATGTAACAAATTTTTGTCAAAATCGAGCAACGTTTTAATTCTGAAACAGATTAAGGAAGATACGAAGGAATCGTTGTCGACTCTTAAAATTTCCCACGCGAATTTCGTTTTATTATTATCATCCTGTAATATGTCGTCGCAATCCCGTTATTTCTAACCACTAACCAAACAATATAACTTTTCTGCTCTTCGTTTGACATTGAATAACAAAAAAACGTAAGTAACTTTATCAACTTTTTAATTTAGTAAAGCTATACCTTTAAGGGTTACCTCTCGCTTCAATTTGACGAACGACGTTTTCTATACAAAATTTAAAACCTTTGCTCGATGGCGGAAACAAAAGTGAGATTGAGATATAAAAATTCGAAAAACGTAGCAACGTAGGTTAACCAGAATGCTTTTTCCGCGTCTTGGTGCAGCAGCTACGCATTAAATAAATTAACCGATACTTGGACCAGCTTTCAGCCAGTGTCCCGTGTATTCTTTTCCCGCTGACGTTGCCCAACTCCTCGTGACGTCTCTCTCGTGAATGATACACGAGCCTCCCTCGCTTCTAAGCCCCAACCCTTCGCTCGTCGCCCAGTCCGGCGGATATTTCTGAATTATGGACGCCGTTCAGCCGTGTACCATTCTGTGTACGAACGTGCAGGACAGACGTCCTAATGCCAGGACGATTGTTGCCCACGAAATACAATGCGAACGTGTTCCCATAGAGTCCACTGCCACTTATCGAGCAATCGTACCCGTGAATCGACTAGCGAAGATGGAACGATCGACACGTTATTGTATGGACCAACACATCGAAGCTTAATGGGCGATGCGTTCGGATGAATGTTTAATACGTTGATGGGGTAGCTATGATTTTTTTAGCGTTGGCGATGATTACGCCATTCAGTTACGATTGCAGGCTTGTGAAGGAGAATTTAGATTTTTCTATGAATTTGTCGTTGCTGGATTGTTTCATAAACCATTGGCGTAAATTGCTATTTTTATGAATGCTTTTATCAAAGTTATCTAAACCCCAGAAACAGAGTGTAATAAATCAGAATTTTCAAAGTTTAGAGAGCAAATGAAAGTTGCAAAAACGTTGTAACAGGATACGGATTTCGTATTACTTCTATACCGTTGTATTAAAAACAAAACGACTTGGAAAGGAGATATTTTTACCATCGGGAAGAGTAAAAATTTGATATTGAAAATACGTAAAATGTCACCTTTTAAAAACAGTGCACTTTACGCTGATACACTCTGGCTTTAAGATTCAGATATAGGGCTTGGTCGAAGATTTCTTCTATAAATATATTATATTTGTTTCTAGAATATTGTACACTACGATACTTTGGGTATTTTATATATTTCTACATTTTTGCTACATTCTATTCACCAAATTTAATATTTTTATGAACACAACTAAAAAAAGTAGGAGAAACACGTTGATACTATTAAATATGTACTGATCTTAACAGCAATTAAGAATACCAATCGAGAAAATAAACAATTGAAAAGCGATATGTAATAACGAAAACACGGTAGAACTTATGAAACGATATCATAGTGGAATTAAATCGGTTGTAGAAATGGTAGATGGATTTTTATATTCGTTGCTGTTAGGTTTCATTGTTATACCGTGAATGATATTGTTTCGCAATGTTTACAGAGAATGAAAGATTTTTTATAAGTGTTGTTTGTATTTTTATGATATATATACCGTATTTTTATGTAGTATCGAGCATGGAGGATTTTCAGATTTGCTTTTGACATGTTTTGTTGTCGCAGTGTGGTTGCTGCTATTTCACTGCGATTCCAGCGATTGAAATATTTTTTTCTAAATATCATTGTTGTTTGTATTACATACATAGTGTTGCATAAAGGATTTATAAAATCGAAAAATAGATTTTTAGATTCGCTGTTTCTATGATTACAATGAACAAACGATTTTTTATAACTGACGTTTATGTATCTTTGTATGAAATATTTTTATACAATAGCGCTCGTGGAATCGATAGATAACGCGTTATCGTACAAAATTAGATTCTTCAAATTCACAAAGTTCACGTGACAAATACATTTTTATTAGGTTGTCCGAAAAGTTTCTTTCGTTTTATAAGGAAATAGTAGACGCACAATGTTTTTTCTTTTATATTAGTTTACTGAATTATGAACATAATAATGGAAATATAACGAAATGGATCATACCTAATTCAATAAAATAATATAAAACAGAAATTGTCGTTCATCTAGTATCGCATTGCGAAACGAAAGAAACTTTTCGGACAATCTAATATCTCATTAAAAACCAGCACGAATTTCATCAAAAGTAGCTACTAATTTTTAGTAGTTGCAAAAATTAGAAAGTCTGAAATTTAATAATTCTGCTATTAATTACGCTGAAAAGATCCAACTAATTTCCTATATTATTCTCGAATGTAGAAAAACAGGGAATATAAAATTAAGCGATCCTTCGATCATTCAAGTGAACGAATCGAATCGAAATGGAACTGCAGATCGAGTACGCTTCTACGTTTTTCAAACGAATGGTTGGCCGATGAAATTTTCGCGACGCACTGTACCGTCCTTGCGCACCGAGTGTAAAGAGCTGGATATAAAGTATCTGGCGCCACGTTTACGACATGCTCCCTTCTTTTCCACTCGATCTTTCCCAAATGCTACCCGTGCAGCGCGTATAGCAGTACCGCGTGACTCTTTATTAAATCTACATCAGTGCCCCAGAAGCGATACTCGAGGATTGAGAACCCGAGTCTTGTTGCGACAAAGCGAAAACTATCGAAGGTACCATTTTTCAAATAACATCGTATTATATGGTGAACGTGATACCATGTAATTTTTTGTATAGTTGGAATACCTGAAACGTTGACGATATAAATTATCTTTCGATTTCTGTAAAGATAGACGAGATAGGGAAATTTTGCTAACTTACAAGATACGTGTCTCTAAATAGTCAATTTCTTACTTAACTGCTTGAGAAACAAGGAGAAATTCTAGTATTCTCAATATCGCGAAAAGTGACGTTTCAGTATTGTGACATTAGAGAATTAAACAAAGTGACTCTTCCTGCATAATGAGAGTGGCATTTAGAAGTGAGGAATTCGAGGGAGCGAGCTAAATAGGTCGTTTTATAATACAAGACGCCTCCGTGCTATAAAGCGGTATCTTATAATTGTTCGATTTTTACTACGGCAATGATGGTCACTCATAATTAATTAAAGTGAGCGTCAGAATACGCGGCGGCATTTTCTACGTTTATTTTTCTTCATTAAGATAATCGCTTCGGTGCTGGGAAATACAGAGACATTTCACGAAGACGTCTACTTTCGTATTTCGACGAGATAATATCCTATCTCTTTAATTCTTAGCGAATAAATGGTTCATAACGTTATATATCTCTCATTGTATTCATTATGTATCTTCCATTGTATCACGCCTGTCTATTATTTTGATAAATAATAATGTTTCATTTTTTTTCTTTCTTTCTTTGTTTAATTCACGCGTCTCGAAACAATCCTTACACGTTCGTTATAAAATAGCCAAATAATTACAGTCTAATACATATGGCTGTTAAATATTTTTCATCCGCTAATGGAATAAACCACCGGTTAACTTCAATTTCTGCAACTATAGCTTCTACGAATTATTGCACAGAACGACGAGTCTCTCGTCCAGACCTTTAGGACAAAAGCTAATGGTACGAGATCGACGAAGAGAAACGCGTCCAGGTCTGCAAAACGGGAGAACAGTCAAGAGGATATGGCGTATCTGGCGCCAGAATAACGACACGCGGCGCCTTCTCGTCTGCGTCTCGCTGTAACCGGCGCCAATCGGACTCTCCATGGATCGGAGATTCGCACCCAACCCCCGTCGGGACATCTAGCCAAAGCTCCACAGTTCCAAGCTCCTTCCGTCCTCCTTTCCTTATTCCGGAATCGCCCTCCTCTTGTTTGACTAGTGTTTTCTTATCCAAACGAGTTCTGCAGGAACGACTTTTAGGAAAAAAGATTATTAGATAGAGCAGAAGTTCGTTTATCCGAAGCTCGTTTATACGAACCAGTTTTTGTTTACCGTTAGTTATATGAACTCACAACTGAGCCTCTATTATACGAAGCGCAGCGTACTTTCAGTTATACGAACACGCATCCTGAAGTTGTACGTGTGTTTTGCCTAATCTGATATATAATTGAACACAAGTTGTGTCGAAATTGTTGTTAAACCTCGGTCGTACAAACGTCAACCTCTAGTATCGAAACTCATAGCAGCGTCTGATGGAGGAAGTAAATGAGCCTCTATCATTCGAATTCATCGGATTATTGTATTTCGTCCGCCGATCGGTTCGGATAAACAAAGCTCTACGTTACTCTGTGAAACATACGCAAATGGCAAAAATACCTCGGTGAGATTTGCGCTGTAAATTGTCACAGAGCCATCGCTCGTTTAAAAAGATTAAATTATCAAACATACAAACTTTTAGAAACAAAGTATCTATCGTAATTTTACACTGTATTATTAAAATATAATACAAAAATTCTAAAAGAGATCTCCAAATATCTCTATTATAAACGATAAAAGTATCCTTCCAAAATTATCCTGCGATCCGTAACGAAATCTCCTTCCCCCTGAAACCTCGCAAAAACAACGCTGATCTTATTCCTCGATTCGTTGAACCTATGATCCCCACATTCCTATATCATCCTTCTTCTATCCCAATTCCCTTTTTTCTTCTCCTTTTCTTGCAACCTTGCCTTCTCTCCTCTCTGCCCAGCATCCTTATCACAACAGACTAACTCGCCTCCCTTCGGTATTCGACTGGTTTGGCAGGAAGGGAAAGGGTCGCGTCTCCTATCGATCGAACGAATTCCACACGGAGAATCTGTTTACCCGAATTTCGCGCGCCGTGGCGCCGGCCAGAAGGAAATATTCCCTGTACGTGAAAGCACGGCACGGGATCGTCGTCGTTGTGGTCCAACCACCGACGTCTCTTCCCCGTCTCGACTGCTGCTACTTTCTCAAACGGTGGTCGGAGAAGCCACCCCCCAGCTTCGTTCGATCCGTGCTGCTTTCTCTCGCCTGGCAGTTTCTCATGCCAAGTTTCTTCCTATCAGGCCACGATGAATTCGAACCTCTTGGGAGAATAATATTTGGAACGTAACAGGGAGGCTGGCCACCCTTGTCTCGGGGCGGTAACTCCTCTTGCGGTCTGCATGGATGAAGATGTTATTTGTAGTTTTCGTATGACATTTTTTTGCCAGAAGTGTTTTGTGTAGCAGAGCGAGATGGATTGGGTTTGTAGAATATAAAGGGTTGGATTATCGATTGTGATGTGGGGAATATTTTTTATTTTGGGACAAGAGAAATATTTATATGTTACTCCTGGTTGACCTTCATGTTTATTTGTTGGTTTGACGGATTTGCATATATTATATCTTCTACCTAAAAGCATTTCCATTTATTCCTAATTTCCAATGATCGGTACACTTTGCATATTTTATTCGTCTTTGCGTGCCGTGTGAATTATATACATTTCTGCAGCGTTGCATAAAAATCCGCATTAACGTATTAACGAGTTACGTAACGCGTCAAAACGGATTACAAATTATTCGACGCGTGTATCGTAACCTGTTTAATTAGAAAATATATAAAACATTTGAAAACTATAATATCTGTATAAATCGCGTAAGATATGAAACCATGGAGCCTGGAATAATCTAGAGCAAAGGAACAACAGCCTCCAAATCAATCAAATACTTGCCACTTAGCGAATCACCCCTTAATTATGAATATTTCAAACATCGGAATCAATTCTCTCAAAAGCAGAAAATAACAAAACATCAATTAATTTCGGTGAGAAATCATAGTAAACAGTTCGCTTTGCATTCGATCCGGCGTTCAATCATCATATATCCCGACATACCCCGGTTAATTACAAATATTTTAAACGCTGAAATCAATCCTCCCTAAATCCAAAATTTCACCCCCAAAATATCGAAATAGCCATTAATCTCGACAAGAAATCATAGTAAATAGTTCAGTTTACATTCGATTCAGCGTCCATCCCTTATCTATCCAACATACACCCGGTAGCTGGCTGCATTCGGCGCTGATCGATCTGATCCCTAAGGACGCAACCCCTGATTCCCAGCGTTGACTACGTGTAAAAGTAAAGGACTGGCGCGCGTCGAAGATTAAAGTATCAAGGAACGTGGGGGTATCGTGTGCTCGTGTCGCAAGGTTAATCTTCCATTTAATCGGCGAGCAGAGGCAACCGGGTGAACGAGAAGCTCGCAAGGGGTGGTGGCGTGTTTAGGAAGTTGCCACGACAACTTTCGAAACGAAAGCAGTCGCGGTGAAAACACACACGGTACGCAACTTGGAACGTGAATTCACGTCGAAGAGGCTAGGTTTGTCTCGCGTTAAGGCTTCGAAGGGTTGCACGTACTCGCGCGGCGAAATTTAGTGTTCCAGGCGACCCTGGCTGGTTTATACTAATGTCAAGAAGACATGGAAGTTACATGACCTTAGAATTAGCATAATAAACCGAGGGAATGGAACATCGAGCGTGGCTGACTGAAAGATCGCTGACTGATTTTACTTTATTTCAGAGGTATTTTTCTCGGTGAAGATTGTCTTCTTCGAGTTTCTATTGACATTGTTGTTTATAGGTTTTCGCTGACTAGGAAACCAAAATGTTGTGATTATCCAACAAATGCACGAGCAAGTTTGCAATGTTAATAATACTTGGAACCTTTGTATATAAATAAAAATATTCAGAGAAAGTAATAGTAATTTAGATAATATTCTAAATAACTTAAATGGTGTTCCAAATAATCTAAACAAGATTCTAAATAATTTAAATAATTATAGTGCAATTTATGAGTAACACATCAAGCTCCATAAAGAAAGTTTAAGCAACGCGATTAATCTTTCTCCTGGTTCTCCAAAATTCTCCCGATAAGATCATCGTTCATCGTAAAAGCGACGCTTTTGATAAAGCATTAAGAACTCTTAACGCAACTTCTTTCAACGAAAACGAACCAAATCAACGAAGAATCGAAAGAATTATCGCGTGGAACGAGCTTTCCTTAACAAACACGTGAAATAAAGAAACGAATGGGTTGAGGGAGGGTTAGACGAACATTGGAAAAAGACGGTGGTGGCACGATAATATTCCTCGGGCGAATTCCCACGAAACTCGACCCTCCTTATTCGCCTTAGTGAGATGTCAGCCTCGAAAACAATGCGGCCCACGTACCGAAGCCGAGGAATCAAATGGCGCCGGAATACTAAACACGTTGGAATACTTACCCTCCGTTACCTCCACGACTAGTAAGCAAAAGGGTATTCCTTCTGCTCTTGTGCACGTACAGCCACGTGACCGACTGTTTTTCGACCGTTCGGCCGCTCTCTCCTCTCCTCTCTCGCGATCTCTCTTCGCGTGGCTCGCAATGTCATCGCGTTACGTGAAAAAGAACTTGATTCCGTAGGGTGGCGCACACACTTGATGTCAAGACCGATTCGTGGACTTGAATTTACGTAAACAACGAATTTTGAAGGATTTCCTGGAAACAGAAAATTTATCATGAAATTATTGTACAAGTTTGTTGGTTAAACTTGTCGAAGTTTGGTTAAAAATTGGTAATGTGTATCATCAAGTGAGTGTGTCGGATGAGGGAGAAACGAATAGTGGTTTGAACAATTTCTAACGAACGCTCGTGAAAAAGAGCGATCTGGTTTGTGACATGGTTTGGGTTATATTTGAGTTAAGTTTAGAGGCTTAAAGAATTGCTGATATTTATGAAGAAAGTTTGGGTCAAATTTTAGTAGGTCGTGGAAACAAAATTGAGAAGTTTATGAGAAAGTTAGATTTGAGTTAATTTTAAAACTAAGGGGAAGAGATGGAAAAGAAAATCACGAAGGGCATACAAAGCGCAATATATATTACGTTGTTAATGTATTTAAATTTTAAAATGGATAAGAGTACGAAAATATATGAGAAAAGAGAAGGCACTTTGTCTACCGTAATTAGTCGAAGTTGCGACGGCAAATCCATCATTTTTTATCTGACAAGTGACAAAGTCTGGAGATAGACACTGGCGTGCGCACACAACAGGAATTAATGGAGCTCGTGGGGGTTGGAGACGTCTGTTCACTCTGTGCGAGACATGACAGTAACTAAAATCAAACAATGTTCAAACCTCGTATTCAATGGTCGTCAGTGTCAACAATTTTACCAAAAAAATACAGAGGAATCCGAACTTTATCACAACTCTTCGCTGAGAATGTTATGGATGAGAATAATTTTCACATAATGAGATAGGTTTTTCAATAATTAGCTACTTTCATTATTACATTTGTGTAAAAATTATCAATTGTATAATTGAAAAATTCTTGCAGTGGCTCTGTTACGACTTTTCCGTTTATAGTTCCATTTAATGTGTACTTAGTAATTGTAATAAATTTATCTTATCTCCAACATTTATTTTATTTTCTCTTTTGAGCTCGTACAAGAAGATCATACGAATAAATAACAATAATAAATAACAAAGTTCTGATATCTCTATTATAAGTCGTCTGAATATTGAATATATATTATTTATAACAAATTTCTACTTTGTTTACTATCGTTGATAATTCACGATAATTGCAATAAATTCAAACTTCGAAGAAACGACATTTCATATGCAGCATAATCTAACTGACATTATTAATTATCATTTGCCAATAAATTTCTAATTACACTAGGAAGTTCTACGGAAAAGCGTGCAGGTCATTTTCTAAACAATTTTCCAGATAACAAATAATTTCGCCACGCAAAAACCTTTCCCAATCCGCTTAACTAGGAACAGATGTTAATGATCGTCGAATGGACAACAATTTCGCCGCTGGCAAAATTCGAAATTGCGATCGGGGTTGCTCGGTTTGTTCGCTTATTTTCTTAATAGCAATATAAATGAATACGCGTGGTAGCGGCATAAAATTATTTGCACTTTTACGCTAGATCCGTTGAAGAAAGAGGAATAGAAAACAAGTTGAAAAAGGAACGAAAGCCGGGAGTTGCAAAATGAATTCACGGTGAAACGAAGAAACATGTAAAAATGCCACACATGTGTATTCTTCTTCGCGTAACGGCAGTTCCCACTCACCTTTAATTAGCGCTTTTCTAAAAACGAAAACCATTGCCTTGGAAAATATATGCGCTCGTTACATCCCGCTAATTATTCAACTTTCTGCAACGCAAACGCACAATTCGAAAGAACGTTTCCTCTTTGCTAGTCGTCTTACCATTTCGTATATTTGGGAACATTGAAAGACTTCGTTACTCGTGTCTCTTCCTCATTTAATTTCTTCCTCATTTTCACGTATCCTCGCCGTATTTCCTGAACCGTTATTTTACATAAATATAGGAATTTACTCGATTTATAATTTCCTTGATTCTTGCAAATTACTTGCATTGTATTAATTCTTCCTCATAGAGATACACTGCTGTCAACCCTTTGGGTCCGCGATTACTTTCAAAGTACTATTCGCTAGATCCGTATCAGGTATTTACATAGACGACACCGGCAGGTCCGACATACGACATCAGCAATTGCTAGCCGAAACTAACGTCCTAAGTTTCGACTCACGTGGCGAACAAGATCGAGGAAGACAAGTGTTCCAGGAATTGCTCGGTCTTATCAACCGGAAGAGAAAACCAGATACACTGAAATCGAGTAAAGCGCGAAGCTCGATGGCTAAGCAATGCAACTTGATCCGAATTCAATCGTCCACGGAACAATACTAATGTATTTATGAGATAACGATGAGATTTCTTTATTTTTGATCTTTTTTAATTACACATTTACCATTAGTATTTGTGAGTTGTTTCTGATTAACACGAGACCAAATACGATATACTTCAAATCACATTTCAAATACATATCAGACTTGTTGAGGTTATTCGATGTATGCGATGTTAATACGAAGAAACGCGTGGATAAAGTGTAAGGTAAAAAATATATTTAAATACTCTGAAGTGTAAATACAAGTCGTAATACTATTGAGCTGGTCCAGATCCGCACGCTAGCAGTGTTATCCTATGACTGAAAACCCTGAAGCCATCGTCGCCTGTCTACAGTTTATGGTTTACCTTCGACCCTATCTTTTGTTTGTACGCTGTCGATCGCTTCGGTGCTTGACAAAACTAAAAGACCGGATGTAGAGTTTTCTTAGAGGTGGTGACCACTTCAACAAGACAGAACATTGGACTTAGCAGAAAAAATATCACTGTTCAGTAACACTGGACATCGCATGTATCAGAATAAAATCGTTCTGCAACCAAACTGGACATTGAACCTACCAGAATGAAATCGATGTCCGGGAAAACTGATCATCGAATCGCAAAGGATTGAGAAGAAATTGAAACACTCGAAATGTCCGTAATATGCATCTCGATTAATTCAAATGTAACATAATTACCAAAGGACAAAGGCTCGGCCAAGATTATTCGATTCGATCTACGACGAACTCCAAACTTCTCAGCTACCCCTATCCCTTCTCTGAGACATCCATCCCTTTATCCGCGACAGAGAAATTCCGATTTCCATTCGCTGCGCGATCAGTCCGAATCGTCGATCGATAATTATCATCACGACCAGGTCCATCTCTCTAACAATCAAAACGAATCTTCTCACAAAGACCGGAGACTGGTTTCGCGCGACTCGTTAAGAATAAATTAAGCAAATCGCCAGTGGACGTAGCTACGACATTATTATTCGCCGAGTGGATGCAGGTGCTCGCCACCCTCGCGTCTTTCATCCTGAAACTCTCGGTGGCAGGACAGCCTCTTAACAAATCTAATTCCGTTTCTTGAGACGCCAGGGCCACGCTTCACCCCTCCGTTGCCGCACTTAGGACAGTTTTCTCGCGATATCATCTCTCCACGGTCTTATCCGTTGCCGCATCGAGATTTCAAAGCATTGATAAAGAAAACGCTATTCATCCTGTGTTCCCGTAACGGAAGAGGGATGCTAGGTACAGCGGAAAGACGATCTATGGGGTGAATCGAGGGATGGGAGGCAAAAAACTGGCGACGAGGAGGATACAAAGAGCCGCGAGGCTACCTGGGGGTAGATTCTAATGATGCCGATGTACCTCGCGGCAAATACCTTCGACGATAGTTGAGAGAAGCTTGATACAACCCCCTTATACACCTTTGTACCATCTTCCATCTATACTTTCTCTGTTCCTCCTGCTTTTGTTTCTTTTTATCTGTCTCCCTCTTCGCGATTGAAGATGTACGCTAGAGTGTATATAGCGAATATAGAGGCAAATCTTTCCGTGTTATTCATCGCTACTGATAGTGATTAAAAATTGCCTTCTATGGAGGTATCTCAGTTAAAATTTGGATCGAAGCAATACATTTTTTGGAGCGGGACGAGATACTTAAAAATTATTTGTATCGTTTTCATGAATTTTTCGTGAGTAATTTATTTCTTGTTTTCAATAAATTCCGTTGTTTTATACATTATATTTCGTTAGATTATATCTCTCCCTCTGCAGGGCCGAAGATGTACGCTAAAGTAGTGCAAAATATAGGAGAAAATTTGTTTGCGCTATTCGTGGCTATTAATAGTGATTAAAAATTGCCTTGTATAGTGGTATTTAAGTTATTAAAATTCTAATCTAATCAATAAATTTTTTGACGGGTCGCAAGATACTCCAATATTATTTTTGTCGCTTTTATGAATTTTTTGCGAATAATTTACTTGTTTACAGCAAATTATATTTTTCTTATTATATAGCGGGAATGTGTATGGAGGATCTTCTTTAGCTGTCTATTGAGACTGTTCCTGCTCGTTCGATCAGCTGAGATTGTCCGTTCTAGTCACTCGTGGAATATAAGGAAGTATTCTTCTCTGGCCTGTCTCGTTGGTACTAGAGAGGTTCGAGACAGGTACGAAAGAAGAGCTCGAAAGAAGAATGACGGTAGTCTGGTAATGCGATTTTCAAGACCATTATTGTTTTTGCAGAGTGTTCCTTTTCTTGAGGCGTTTTTTAAAGGTTTTGAGAATTCCCCAGTTTTATTGTACGCTCGATTTTATTTTATTATATTCGTCGTTAGAGGAGTGCGTGTTTCGTTTATCTCTTCTTAGGATTATTCTTAATTTACTCGTGTCTTCTTATCGTTAAAAAAGAAGAAATTTAAGAACTCTAATAGAATTAGATGAATAATAATAGCATTTGATAAAAATGGTCTCTTTCCTTTTTTAGAAAATTTTTTATTTATTTAGTTTGTTCGATTTAGTTGGTTGTTGATCGAGAGATTTTTCTATTTCAAAACATTTTAAAGCGAAGTCGCTTCATTGTCGATGTACTTAACGAAACAAAGACTCGCAGGTGGCACACACGTAGCAAATCTCATAATTCTGCGGATTTAAAACCTGGAATCTCTTCCAAGTAAATTCATTTCGCTTTGTCGTCTTGGTTCTCACGAATATGAAATCCTTGCCCATTTTACAGAACCACTGGATTCAAATCCTTGTTAAAATTACAATGGATAAAAATACAGTGAAGGTTGTTATTAGAAATATAAATAATATTTTAAATATACGTATACGTATAACAACAGTTTTAAAGTAATTTATTCCAACTACTTGGATTATCACCAAGATATAATCATGATCGTACAACTAAATTATAATTGGGAAAGATAAAAGTATCCAGCCGTTCGGAGATTTCGTAGCATTTTCTTTATCGATTTCTGTCAAATAATAAAACGTTCGATCGTTTCTCGTTTAGATCAAAAATTCGTTGTACATCTGTGCAGAAAATTGAAGAAGGAAGCGGAAAACATGAGCTAGTTTGGTAGGCAGTCGCGAAAATCTCGTGACACGTGCCGATTTTCACGAAGATGTCAGCCGTTGTGACACGTGATTCCTCGCTTTCCAGCCGATCGAGCTTCGGAAACGTCCTGCGTTTAACCTCCTCTTTTTCTCCACCCATAAGGGTATTTCCTTCAACCTCCTTTGCTACGTGGATGTCTTGCGAGAAGACCAGACGCAACCAACGCGGCCTTGTCACAGAGAAATCGGCTTTCGAAAAAGCCGATTCGAGGCAATCGTCTTCGATTGCGCTTTGCGTTTTCGACGTGCCCCCTCTTCTGCTTGTTGGAAATTAAAATTCTATTTCTTCTTTAAGATCCATTTATCTGTGCGCCCGGCGGATTTACGTGCTCCACAAAAGATGCAGAAATTTCGTGTTTAACTTCGTTGTTTGCTGTCGATATTTTACATTTTCTAGTATTCGATCTTCGTCAGTAATAATTTATCTTGCATTTGAAATGAAAAATTTAGAACAGGACACTCAGCTGTGGTTAATTGGAGGTGGATTATTGATTAACCGATATACAGTCTTTATAATATCTATCAAAAAATTAAATTATCGATTGATCGGCTCAGTATAATTATACAAATAATTTCTTTACATTTTTCTTATATTTCTTTCACAGCCAGTACGTCTTTCTTAATCGTGTAGAATATTTCACATTTAAAGGAGAGAAATTAAAGCACATTGAAGGAAGAGAGGAGATCGAGATAGAATTCTCAGTAAGACTGGAAGCCGATTGATTTACGTTGATGCACGCGGGAAAAATTCCGCGCCCCACGTCTTGCGCATTTCGAGCTGTAACGAGGAATGGAGGCCGCCGCCACGGTCTACCGAGACACGTTGAAAGGCTTTTTAAATAAACCGATTACCATTCGCGGTGGCGTAATTATAAACGAAGCCCCGGTCGGCGTGGAACGTTAACGAAAACGCACGTCGTTCCGCGCGTCGCATGCAATGCGACAGGCGAACGCACGCGAGCGCACCGACCTGCACCATCCACCGACCATTAAATCAAAAGCCATTAAACTAATCAACGTTATAACCCGACGATGTTGTCTCGCACGAATATCATTTCCGTTAACATTTTTCGTCAACGATTAAATGATCTCGCGATTTTCTTATTGCGGCATTGATCATTTGTGTAAATGATTGAGTTTTTTCTTAACCAGTTAACTCTAACGACCTGTTTGAAAAGCGGGTACGTAAAGTGTATCGCAGAAAGTAAACGACAACGAGTATACTCGTCAAACACAGACTATGTGTGGCTGTTATAATACAGAATTAAAAATTAATTGAATCGACAATTTTATTTTTTAATTTTATTACTGACAGGTGTCGTCATAATACGAAATATTGTGATTTTTTCATAACTGGAAACAATGTCAAAAACAGCTAACTGGTTAATATCCAACTAAGGGTAATGTTTGATCGAACATTTCATTTGTCATTGTTTGACAAAACTTCCTAGCAGAAACGCTACGAATTTTTCGATCGACTCGACGCTTTTATCTTTTGCAAATTTTTCGATACAGCAAATTTATCGCAACAAACTGCAATTCAAAGACGATTTTCCAGTTACATATTACAGGAAGCGTTGCTCTTTTCGTTTGGTTTTTACTCGACAGTTGATATCCGATATACGTAATGAAATAACGGCGCTTCCAAGACGGAAATATCGTGACGATCCTGCTGCTCTGACGGAAGACATACTTCAATCAATGCCACGGAAGACATAAGGCGCGCGTTGAGTTGCCTGCGAGCCAACATTCCACCGAAACGGGAATATTTTTCCCGGAGAAAAGATGGGCAACTGATTTCCACTTCTGCGACGCTGGTAGGATTCACTTTACACAATCGACATTTTCGGGACGTTTTACATTTTACCTAGGTCAAACTGCAAGCTCCATCGTAGTGGAGATGTTGAATAAATATTTGATCTTGAATACTCGATAAATGCTGAATAAATATTTGACCGTAAATGTTCGTGTGGTAGGTGAACGAATGTTTAACCTGTGAAGTTTGAGGTCAAACCGAAATCTCCTTTTTGTGGGAAGGCTAAATAAACATTTAACCTTGCAAGCTGAAGGTCAAATTGAAAATTTCATTTCGTAGGAATGTTGGTAATAAAATAAAAAAGATCATACTCGTGAGAAAATTGTCGCTATATTGTATATTGTAGCTAATTTAAAAGAATTACGAATATACATATACATATATATTTAAGATTTGTGTTTTGAGAAAATGATTATAAAACTATAATTATCGAATATCTTTTTACGATTTACCTTCCTCGGAAGAGTGACTTAACAAACCGTTTGAGCTTCATTTCTTACCGGTAATCAATGCCTTGATTAAACTTTTAACCCGATTACCATTTGCCCGGAAGTAATTCGGTCCCTCGAAATTAATCTTTGAACTTCTTATCGTGAACTGCTCCTGTGTTTAAACGGAGAACTATTCGCGATTCTCTGTGAATGGAGAAATTTATGTGACAGCTTCGAGCAAAAGTCTATCGCGATAATGTATCATTTCGCCCGCCATGCTCAAACAAACGATTATTTAATAATTCGTATGTTAAAAATAATTGATATCTCGTGTTAGAACTTAATCATAGTATGAACGTCCTCTTACCTCGACTGCGAGAAACTTGAACGAATTTACGTACAGTTAAAAGAGAAAAAACATATACATTGCAGAGGAGATTTTTCGAACACCGACTATACAAACTACAAACATATAACAAATTTTTATGATTTAATTTCTTAAAAATCTTAATCTCTTATTGAATTTCTTCAAATCTTTTAAGATTCTACAAATTTAGGTGACAGAAAAAAGAAGTGACTTAAACGTTGAAAAATCCTCTTCACAATCTTAAAATAAATAAAATTAAAACTGACTCGCATAAAGTGACTGAGAAAAATTGCAAATGAAATACGCCAAATCCACCAATTCCACAGCGATCATCGAAATAAATTTTCAAAATTAACCGGTATTCTTACCGGTATTAGACAACCGAATGTCGAAACAGAGAAAACAGGAAACATTGCTCATATGCTTGGTTCGTTTCAATTATATCCAAGTCGAAAAAGAAGAAGATATCCGAAAAAGAAGCTCGTCACCAGCATTCTTCAAACTCATCTCGCGCTTCTATATCTTCTCATGGGAATACACGACGTTCTCTGTCTGAATCGAAACCCAGGCCCGTCACTGATGGCGCACGCGCCCCTAAGACGTCGTGGAAATATGAAAACGCGTACCCTGCCGTTTCCTTTAATATTCTCTTCCAGCCTTGCTCGTCGCGCGGCTTTCCGCGCGTCCGCGGAAACGCGAGACGAGCGTGACCGGAGAACGAGGGGTCGGAAGATGGAGAAGCGAGTGCAAAGCAGAGAAAAGACTCCGGCATCCATCTTTTTAAATTCGTGAAACGTTGATGGAGAATATACGTAGAAAGGGCTGGTCATGGGCTGAAAGAATTATAAACGACGAGCTCTGAATTCAGAATTGAAGAACGAGCACTTTATTGTGATTGAGATTACGAAGTTTCAGGCTGCTTTATTAAACAGATTTCCCAGCTTTCGTTTAAACGCGGAAGGATTGGGGCCTTGTTTTCAGGTTGCATTTGCGAGATACTGATGGGCAATGCATGTGTCGAGTGTTTCGAATTCCGAAGTAGAGCGCGAAGTTTTCATTGTAAATAATTAAAATTTTAGTTACGAAGATTTAAGAGAGTTGAGAATGTTCTTTTTTTTTCTTTAATTACGTTCGTAAAACTTCGATAAGGGGTACGTTTAGAAGGGAATGATGGTGAAAATGCTACGAGCGATGAATTCTGGATTTAGAATTGGAGTTGCGAGTGGGAAAATTATAAATTGATTGAGAATCGAAGAGTAAGGTTTCTATCGTGATTCAGATTACAAAATTTTAGGAAAGCTGAAGATATTTTTGAAAGTTCTTAGATTTCTTTACGACATGTATAAATATATTTTAGCACGCGAGGAATTGTGATGAAGTACGAGGTATAAAGTGGTAAAGAAAGTAAGAGATTCTTTCTATTCTCGTAATATAGATCGAATTATAAATATCCCAACGAAGGTGGTATTAACAAAAAGACTTAAACGGAAAGGTGTGCCGGGACGCGAACGTGTATATGTAGACCGTTGGTGAACTCGCGAGTGTATTTTCACAAAAAGCGTGCGGCTGTGAAAAGAAAATGTAACGAGTGGTGCCATAAGAAGATTTAGGAGAAGGCTAGGGGGTTAGCGAAGAAAATAATACAGAGAAGAGAAAGGAGCTTTCGAAAGAATAACGAGATATGGCTGAAGGAATTCAACAGAGAAAATTGAGGAGAAAGAAAAGAACAAATAACAGAGAAGATCCAAAAGAAAAAAAAGGGAACAAAATTTACACGCTTGGAACGATATAACGAATAAAAAAAATTGGTAACTATGACCCAGAATGAATTGACCAGGGAAATCGATGAAGTAGAAATCCCAGACAAGAAATATGGAAAATAGGTTAGAGAAACGACAAGAAAGTGGAGAACAGCAAACAGACAACGTCTATCATGCTCGCGATAAAATAAACGGAAGAAAGGAATCTAAAACGGTTGGCGAATGAATAAAAGATTACGTGGCTAACGACAAGACGAAACGAGAGAAAGGAAACGAGAGATAGTTGTGCCGGTAAAATTTGCACGCGTATTCGCCATTGTTCAAAAAGGCAGGAAAGCGACGGTAAAAATAAAGAAGAAGAAGAAGAAAGAACAGTGAAAGAGGGAAAAGAGTAGAGGCGAACGAAATAGCATAACGCACGAATGCGAATAAATGGAAACAGAGGAACGAAAGCACGGAGGAAAGCTATGATACCGTTTGTGCGTATCTTTGCGCCCGACTAAACGGAAGAAAAGGAGCACCTCGAAAAACGGAAGAAACCATAGAAGGAAGAAGGGGGTGGAAAATAAGGAAACAAAAGGCCGAATGGAATAAGGTTGGAAGGGAGGAATAAGAGCGTTCGGGCCGAGAAACCGAGGAAGAAGAACGGAATTTATCAGTCTGAGGCGAAATGAAAGAAAGCGCAATGCGAGAATGGACGAGAGGGGTGGAAAAGCAAGAAGCTTAAAGATAACAAGACGGGGAGGGAACGAGTTGGAACAGAGGTTCCCAAATTCTCCTTGTAAAACACTTTGAAGCAATACGTTTACTTTGAGATAGCGAAATGTTGGATCGAGAACCTTTTCGCTCGAACACTTTTTAATTGCCGATATTCTCAAATTTCCTAACACTTCTATGTCGTTCGTAACAATAAAAAAATTGGACTGCGAATCTTGATGGATTTGTAGAAAATTGATAAACGCTGTGTTGTGTAAATAAAACGCAAATTTAAATAAAACAGTTAAAAAGGGGCACTCGTTATGCTATGTAACGTATGAAATAAATCTCTGCTCGTATTCTATCCCTTTAGTCGCAGTGGTAAAAATACAAATTCCCAACAATCATCCGTTATTTAACAATAGTGCTGCGCAACAACATCGTAATCCCGAAACTGCGAGCCCCTGAAACAGATGCTATCTGTTTTAATGTGTACATGTCAATTTGCGAAATAAGTAGGCCGCGTTCAGACGCAGATGCGCATGGTATCGCGGAAACATAACCGGAACCAGTTCCAGGAAGCACATCCCTTCGGTTGTTCCAGTTAGTTTTAACGACGAGTGACACCACTTGAAGATAATTAGTCGGAGATCTGTCGTCGCGCTTTACTGGTTCGAAACTATTATTGTCGATCGAGATACACGCTGAAAACGTACTTATGAAAGGAAGTTTCCATTTCCGAAGAAGATTCTTCAGCTACGGTGGTTTCTACAAAAGTTCGTTGCGTGGGAAATTCGAAACGAAAATATGTGTATCGCTAGATACAAATATTGCTTATTAAAATATAGCGTGTCATAATAATTATACCTCTGTCTTCAAGTTCACATTTGTTGCATTTGCACATATACTGTTAGATAGTCATTTTTTAAAATGCAATGTTTTTTTAAAGTGTAACGTTGAATATGACAGGATTAATTATAACATCTTGCCACGTGTATTCAAATTTGCTAAAACATGAATTCTCAAATACTTCTTTTTAGTCTCTTCAAAAAAGCCTGTTAACGTAAACGAAACAGTATTTATTATATATATACGGGATGAAAAAGATATGCGTGTGAATCGTTTTTCGTTATCGTTAAGTTGTCAGCTAGGAAGAAAAATGGAATTAAATTTGTTCGTTCAGCGTAGACATAAAACGCGGCCAACAGGGCTACCACAAAGAACAGACGACTAAATGCAAAAATTCGTACGCCTCGAAACACGTAAAGCACGCAACGAGTCGATCTCACTGGCGGAAATGAAATAATCCATCGAAACTGGAGCGCCGTCCGCTAAAGAGTCAATCAAAATCCAGCAACCCCGTTTCGAAATACATTTCTGGCCGGTATGAAACACAGACGGTCGATTCTCTTCGAGCGATCATATGATGTATCGAATCTTCATTGAACAGTGTAGATATACATTGCACAAGAATCAGAAAGGATGATGAAAAATCTGCGTAAAATTTTTGATACATTTCTCCATTCATATGCTATAAAAGTACATATGTAATGTAGTAGATCTTGGGGTTAGGTTGATCGATTCTGAATTCTGAAAATCGAGTTTATTGTGAAAAAAAATACTTAAATGAAATACAGGAGTAAGCAACAATTAATACCAATCTATAAGAGTAAACAATAAGTAACAAATTCTGTGCGATGTCTACCTAAAAATCGAGTATCGATTTTCAACGTCCTGAGCTACCGATAATAAGGTTTCTCCGTCAATCTTCAATATTTTAAATAATTATTCTTTCTTCTGAGATCTTGTCTATCTATGATGTTGCTCTCTGTCCGTCCGTTTGGGAAAAATAAATGTCTCTCAAGAAAAAAGAAAAATGGTTGTCCGTAAAACCAAAAAAAACAAAGAAAGTCGTGCTGTTCGTAATCAGAGAGAGTCTACACACATATATATACATATATTAAATACCATATTCTGAAATCAATTCCTGGCTTGCAAATAACAATTTTATACGTCTATAATAAATTCTATTTCTACTTACAGTAATGGATCTACTTATAATATGAAATAGACAAAGGTATTTAAATGGTAGATACTTCCCAATGTTTCAATAATTTAGTTGCCCATTTTGAATACATTTTCTTGCCCATATTTTAGTATAATGTAAAGATAAATATTTGATACTAGGAGGAGGAGTTAAATATCAAAAACCAAATTTTTACATCAAAATTTTACATTGCCGTGATCGAATGTACATTTAAAACGTCTCGGTTCGCATGTACTATGCGCAATATGTGTAAGCGGAATAGCAATTCTATAAAATTGAGAATGAAAATTATTCGAATGTTCATTTTTATATAAAACTGTCTTACACTTGCGTATTTCTATGAGAAATCTCCCAAAGATTATTAGTTAAATGCTTATTTATTTACTTGCTTACCTCTATTTCTATTTTCCATTTCTATATTCGTGTCTTTCTTCCAGCAAACCGAGGATCTATGACAAATTGCATGCGATACTATATGCAAAAAGATAGGCAAAAAAAAGGAAAGAGATCGCGCACGATCCAATCTCACTGAAACGCTTCAATTTTCCTTGGTACAGCGAAACGTCCACGTTCAACTAACGCACCGCTAATTTCGCGATCCAATCACGCTGGATTACAATTTGTATCTTGCCATGAGAATCTTGGCGCGGGCACAAGAGCGTCGCGGCGCTAGTCGGCGTTCGTCGCAATCGGTAGTTTCGTCGTGGACCTTTTTCATTCCGTCTCGGGGAAGAAGAGACGAGCGAGAGAGGAGGAAAAAATCGGATTGTCCAGTTTGTTGGACCGGCAGCGCTGACTCCGCAGGCTCAGCCAGTAATACATCAGAAGCTTACCGACCCCTCAAACGTAAAATACCCATCTAACCCCCGATGTACCCAAACCCTCTCTTCCTCCAACGTTTTCAAACCCTTTTCAAGCCGTGTCGTGGACCAGGAATTTCTTCGTGTATTTTTGTACACAACCGCGCGCACACCCTCCCATGACGATCGTCCACCTAGAAAAGGATACGGCGAGCTCTTCGTCCCGGAAAACCTGTACACGTTGCAACTGCGAAGGATTATTTGCGACCGCGCAGTTTCGATGATTAAGGTTTCCGTGGTTTAGAGTTATCGAAGGAATAATTCTAGCGGAGGTAACTTTTGGATAACGGAAAAAGGACGCTATATTTTGTACTATGGAGAAATATATTTTAGAGAAAAGTTGTGCTGTGCTAGAACTAATGCAAAAGAAAAGCAAAGCCTTTATCTGTATCGTATTTTGTTAAAAAATCATATAAATAGCCCTTGAACGCGCATCGTTGTTTAAAATTTCTAAAAGAAATCGCGAATTAGTCATTTCGATAGTTACGTTAAAGTAACGTAAAAGTTAAAGTGGGAAATTTGGAAAGATCTTTTAATCTTATTTTCAAAGAATAATAACTTGATCGCACCGTTGAAGAGGCTTCGAAATGTATCCTAAGCAAAAGTAGAAAAAGAGATAGAAATGGATGGAACGATGAAAGTTGTTAAAAAAAAGAATAAGAAGAAAAGATGTTATAGGGGAAGGAGATAGAAAAGAGAAATAAGGGAAAGTGCTTAAAAGCAAACAGAGAAACTGAGGGAGAAGTAGTAAAATGGAGGAAAAAGAAAGAAAAAGAAAGAGCAGAAAAAAGGAACGTAATGAAAACGAGTGAATCTTGAGTGCCGCAAGGCACAAAATATTTTCAGGCGCACCAGCGCCGACGAAAATTTCAAGCCGGAGTATTTTAAGCTTTCACGACCCGCATCGCTGTTAGTTTTCGGCTATACGCGGGGTTTTGTCGCCTACCTTTCGTAAACACCGTAGTTTACTTCATCAGAAGGGAGTCGACACCGATACACAATATCGGTATACACTGGTGAAACAGTAGACTCTTTAAGGGATGAAAGAACGGGAACATTTCAGATGATCTTTTCACGTAAAATATAATTTTTTATGTAATTACAAGATATTATCGAACGTGCAGGTGGTATTTAACCCTCTATAGCCGAAATGTCTTTTTAATTATGAGAAAAAGAATTACAAATATCGATTGAAAATTTTTGGTATTTCAATTTCTCGTGCTCAGAAACTAATTATTGTTACATTTTTACATTTAAATACATTGTTAAACAATTTTTTTAATTTTCTTCCATTTTATGTATTTAGCCATTCTTCTCTTTTTTCGTCCACTGAAAACATTTCGCGATTGAATATGTTCCCTAATTTCGATTTCTAAAGATATTCTGATAAAAAATTATATCATAGAATTTTTTAAAATTCTTCTAAATGTTTCACAAAATTCTGCTTCGGAATTAACCCAAAATTTCTTACGTTTATACCAGTTATCAGTGATTCCGAAATTTATTCACGATACCTAATCGCTGTTTACATTTTACGAATATTTTCAACGAACGTCTTCAAGTCTACCCGAATATAACGCGGACGAAATTTGGTGGGACGGTGCGGGCGATGCGTAAGTAGAAAGATTCGTTACGCAGTCAAGCTGGAAGCTTCCCTTCAAAGGCAAGTTCAGGGTTGAGGAAGTGGCGAAGTAACGACGGAAACCGAGGTCAGACATCATCCAACTCGTGCAGCAACAACAACCATTGTGACGCTGGTTACCTTAGGTTCATTGTCGTCCAATAGCGACCTCTACGAGATCGTTGGACTTCCTGCGCGGAAAAGGAAGTTTGGCCAGCCGTGAAACTTCGAGGATAGAAGATGGGTTATCAGCTGCATCGGTCAAGTCACACTGGGCAAATTAACGATCGCGCGATCCCTCCGAGAACTATTACTCGGAGTGCCCTGTTTGCCATCACTTTACCAAACATCTACGATTCTGAACGAACGTCGATCATTTAGGTTGCTTAAGTTTTGTGTACATTGAAATGAAAGATGATAACTGGTTTGTAATGACAGTGGAAAATGGTAACACGTTATTTCGATGAATAGTTAAATAAAATATGTACTAGAAATCGACGCTATATTTCCCAAGTTACTTAATGCTCACACAGTACATTGTAGACAGCTATGACTAAATTACATATGACACGTATACTTTTTAGACCAAGTTCGCATTAGTCTAAATAAATATATAGCTACCGAATTACATATCTCCAATGCAAAAATGATAAAACTAATCTCTATTTAGATTTTATTGCGACGACTATTCGCTGGAAAATATCAACTGCATAAACATTCTCGGTTTAATTATTGTTAACGCGTATTTCCTTCGCGAAATATATACGAAGCGCTAAAAATGCATTCCATTCTTTCACTCGAGTCAAATCTTAAATAAGTCGATCGTAACCTGTGAAGGATTAACAGAAAAATCATATATTATAGATAATTGAAAAGATTCCTCTAAATTACTTTCTGCTAACAATATTCAATGCCTATAAACTTGCTCGCAGGCAAACTCAAGATCCTCCAATTGAATTTACATCGCGTCCCCTAAATAAGTAGACGAAGATCATTACCAATTCTCCGTAGTTCGAGACGTTGAAAGTCAATTTGTTAGAATTCTCACGCGAATTGTTAGGTCACGACTTCGAAAACCACACGATGTTCAAAGAACTTGGTACCTTGAATTTCTCATCGGGAAGTCTCTTAATAGCCCCGGCTCTTGATTACGCTCTTCCGTAGCCGCCGTTTTGATAGGCCGCCATTAAAAAGCTCGCGGAAGGGATATTCCTGCGATAAGACCGATTAGACAGCTCGTTCGATGGAAACGTTGTTCCGTTGAATGGTATGCGAGAGCCACGGTGAAAGGAGACGGTGCTCGAAATCGTGGACGAAGAGAAAAGAAAGGAACTCCGGATACCTGCAGGGTGGAGAACGAAAAGGGGGTGAAAGAGTGCCGGCCGAGCACATCCAGTAAGATTCTCAGATAAAATATCCAATTTAAAGTTTCATCGTAATTTTACGATTCTTGGAAGTAAATTAATAGTATTATCTGCCAGTACCGCAGTCCCCTCTACGTCTTACCTGCACCACCCTTGCCACCTAACCCAGCTTGGGGTCGAGACGTCTCTTCGTTTCCTCGCGACCCAACCCTCCTTTCAAACCTCCAGCCCGCAAAAGGAACTTTGAAAATAAGCAGCCTATTACTCATTACTCGCCACCCTTATCGGAGGGCGTTCCTGAGGATTCCTTTCCTGCCACTAGGAAAGTTTTACTTCGTACGGTGTGTGTTTGCGTTGGGGACCACCGCGAGACTTTCGTGCGATCGGGACTATCGCTTGTATTACGGAACATCGATCGAAAGTGAGAGATATACGAGCCATTTAGAAGCCCGATCAACTTCGTAGATTGAAAAATAGGAAAACGTAGATATTAGGTTGTAGGGAAAATTCGTAGCGAGAGTTAAGAAAAATTTAATTACAATTTGACTTTTTGCTTCCTTCTGTAACTTGACGAGCCTTTTCTTGGAAAACATTGTTCGACATTTTTGGTAACGAATTCCTTGGCGTAGTGACTTTCAAAGTATCTAATTTCGTATCTATGTCTTTCGAATATCATATTTTGCAAGGACCAAAATAGGAAGTCTACGGCATGTTCGATATTCCGTATACATTTTCAATTTTGTTTTAAACATCCTCTATATAATTATGATCTTTTTATTTTATTACAATGTTAATGATACTTTAGAATGATTTATGTGTCGAGCGATAAAGACATACAAGTTTTCTATGGTAAGCGTTCAAATACTTTTCTAGGGCACTGTACGTGCTTCGAAAATATAAGATTTTTGGTTTTTCCATTGCAATCGTACTTTAACGCGCTTCTACTTACATATATCCGGTTGAGATTCGAAGAGCATTAGTTACTTAGCAAACGTAGCCTGTAAATGACAGTAAGACAATCGTGTTTTCTAGAGGCAGAACTCGCCTGCACACGGGCGAGAGATTCGTAAGTGTTTCATATAGAGCTAGCAGACTTATACGGCCATTATATATGAAAGGTGTTGGCAAGCTTAGCGGGAGAAGTCAGTGGCAGAGCATCTTCACGGTAAATATATGACTTGGATCTGTAATTTTTATTCCGTGTCCGTATTCTTATCTTCTGACGCCACCGAGATCTATTTTCCTTGTCGTTTCTTTCGTACTACTATCGTCTTATGTCTCGGTCCAATAGATTTACTTTTAGTTACGATTTAAATCTTCCTAAAATATGTCTAATTATTATATTAGGTGTCATCTTGTTTTTTCAAAATTCCAACTTGACAGGTCAATACTACTCATCAAAGTTTATCATATCGTCAATTGTCAACCACGTTAGAGACAGAAGAATGTAAAAAGATTTATAATAAAAATTATTGTTTGGCACGAATAATGAAAATTATTCGTATGAGTTTCGAAAAAAAAACATTGAATCATACTTGATTAAATATATGTAGTATTTTAAAGGAACTATCTATTAAGGTTTTATTTGATAAACGTACCTTTTTGTATGTACTAAAAAATTATTATAAATATAACAATAAATGTGTGAAAATTGTAGAGCCATTTGTATTAATTTATCATCATGAATATCATTTGCTGACGTGCATAATTTCTTCATAAGTTTTAATCCAGCAATATTATACGATGAAATTACATAATAGATAATATACCTCGGAGCTGGGATAAAAATCTGGATAAAACAGTAAATAATATTATCCGATAAAACTTTTATAACGGCATCATCGTTTCATACACAATTTCCGCAACAACGTTACAGCATCATATCCCGGCTATTTACTGCAAATAAAATAGAGTCTAGGAAAAAACGAAGAGACGTCGGGGCGTCTAAATTAACGTTAATATAACGTCAACGTAACATAAAACCCATATATAACACAATATCGAAATTTATAGATCATAAGGCGCGATATACTTACTGCTGCGTAACAAAAATTGATTAAAATTACCTTTGAGATTTTTTAAAATATAACAATTCATTTAACACTTTTATTAATTTAATACTTTAATATTTAATACTTTAGCTCAGACACGTCTGAATTTGTTTGAACATTTTAAAGAGTAATATCTTTTCTTTAGATTAAATCTACTAATTAAATTATAGTATTATTACTAACTGAAATACTAACTGTAATAACAACGTTCCAGACGAAAGTATAATGTAAAATATGAAATCGCAAAAGAGAATTATTTTACGATCATTGTTCTAAAACAATGATTCTCTAGATATGTCTGGATTAAGCAAGATTTATTAAATCTTTTATTTAAAGGCATGGTTTATTTGAATTATTTATTTAAAAGGGTATTTAAAAGGGAGGTGGTATGGATAATACTAATTTTCAATTTTATTTAAAATTTTACTAAGATCTTTTGTTGGAATTAAATCCAGTTTCGTATAGCTGCCTACAATTAGATATATTTGAATATATTTAATAATACAAAAAATATTGGTCTCTTTATAAATCAATACTTTTGTCCGTCACCAAGGCAAATACAAGCTTTCAAACGTAATAAACCGCGCATTAAAAAAAAATTCATATTCAATTCCAATCAAATTAATCCCAGCCACCGAGGTTCATGGAGAATTCTAGAAATATTCAAAATTATTCTCTGGTCAGGGAAAAAAGAATGGAAGGATTCACGTTATGAAAATAACAATCTCATCAGATTTCCACGCGCATCGCCGGTATTTACCATTAATTAGTACTTTTACAAGCGGCCGAGCAGAACGAAACACGCGCGCGCGTATTCCGCGTCTTTGAGCTCCGCGTGAATATTCATCCCCTTTCCCGAATGCATAGAATTTCAAACGAAGTCCACGCAACCGGCCAGTACGACGAACGTATGATCGCACGAGAAACGATTATGCTTCCATCTTCTTGCGTCCAATATAAAACGGACACCGTACTTTGCTTCTCGACCGGGACTCGCGTTAGCGTAATGGACGAAGAGATTTTCGCGTGACCGAGTCGATCGGATTTGCCATTGGCATTCATAGAGACCGTTCGATCGTAGAAACTTCTTGGAAATACCTTGGCAAGATATCTTAATCGACGACGACAATGCTGATTTGTATTATATTACTTACATATCGATCAGACCAAATTACTGCACTGCGGCTTTTTATACATTTATGGGTAATTTGAAGGTTGAAAAATGCACAGATTCCACGTAATAAATAAATCTATGAAATATTTAAAACGTGGTGTTTCTTATAATTAGACTGCGAATATGTATGCAAATTCACATTTTTACGAATATAATTTAAAAAATGGTACCGAGATAGAAAAGTGTTTCACCTGTGAAAAATATTATAGGGACTTTATCATACTATACTTTTATTTTATTACTATGCTTTCTACGTATACTATACTTCTATTATTATACTGTACTTTTAATTACTATTACACCATATCCTGGATATTTTATATATTTTTATCGATTGTTTACATTGTGCGCATTTTTCACAATTTAAATTTCTTATAAATTCGTCAATTGGCCAGTCCAGTTATGATACGGTAAAACAAATCTCTAGATCTAGGTACGATTTTTTAAATTATATTCATAAAAATGTTCAGTTGTATAAATGTCTCCATCCTGGTCATTACCCTCGAATTTCAACACGCTAATGTCTTCGTTACGGCCTTAGATTACGAAGAAACTAGGTCAGCCGAGGGTCTAAAAGCTTCGAAAATATCGATCACAGACTTGAATAACTTTTGATATCATTGTTGTCGATGTCGTTGCTCGATATTGGTGAAACATCGTCGCAAAGGGGGTAGATAACTGTTGAAGGAAAAAGGTTTAGGGATTATCTGAAGATGAGGTGAATGGTTCGAAGAGTTATTATGGGCTCTTAGGCTACGTGATGACATGGTGATTATCGCTGTTTGGATAATGAGAATAACATGTAAGAAGTATCTAGCTGTGTAAAAGGAAGGTGAAGGGTCGTTTGATAGTAATTCAACATCATAGAAGATCGCTAAATTTTAGAAATCATTTTACTATTAAACGGGAGAATTTTAATATAACGATTTAAAATGGAAACAATCTATTAGGATCAAAGATAGTCTTTATTGATAAAAATTTTATCAAAGCCAAAGATACAATTATTAAGACGAACAATATTCTAGCTCTAAAGCCAAAGGTAATGTTGCTAATATGCTATCGATTTAACGATATATTGAATTTTAAAACTGCTTCCCTGTAGAAAATACGAAATTCTTATCATATTCTTCCTGTATATTCTTCAATTATGATAGCGTCGAACAGTAGTTAAACAATTTGCTAAATAGAAATGGTAATTCAAAAAGGCTCGTATAACGCGCATAATATATTCATAAAAATGTATCGTAAATCTCCAAATACTTTCGTAATTCACTGTGTATTCATACTACACACATTCAGCCTAAAAAAAAAATCACCTAAAGGAGAAACTACATCCAAAACATTTTAATCGCTATGTCCACCAAACGAGTCGTAGATTGCTACCACGATGATACCACAATCAGTATATTCAGAGAGTTTCGGCCCAACTACTGAGTCGTGTTAAATCAGAGTTCCCATTTGCTTTGTGCTAAAGAGGTTTGCTTACCGCGTTGGTAGCCCGCTGCCACTATGTGTCCAATATCGCAATAATGTTTGCCACGTCTGCTCGTGTACGTCCCTGTGGTACGTCTACCTACACACATACGTACGATCCTGTATGCCACGTGACAAGTGGCACGTGTGTAAAACCACACACGGCGAGGCCATTGATGCGCGGAGGCGGCGAAAGACGATAACATCGGTGTCGCGTGTATCCAGGCTCGATCTTAATATCCGCCACCGTGCAGCTACCTTAATTGGTATATTCTAGAGCTGTCAGCGTGCTTGAATTATGACCATTTAATGTTTCTACATCGTGCACATCGTCGATTTTCAAGCAATGCAAATAACCAGACACCATTTTGTCTTCTTTCTCCCATCTCTGTTATCACGCGCCTCTTTATCTCTCACTTTGCTCGTCACTCGTTAGACACCACTCAGCTTTTTACCCGGTGGTACTTATCTGTCAATCTATCTGCGTTATCCTCTTCAAACCCCCAAACCCCTCGTTTCACCTTATTTTCCTCGATTTTCTCCCTTTCCGTCTATCTGTCTCCTTTCCTGTGGTTGCACCGCGTTTGCTCCTATCGTAGTCAATTTCAGCCGATAGACGCACACGACAGCTTCAACGTTTATACTGAGCTGCCGTGCATACCCTTAATATCCGCCAGAGCCTGTAATTAAGCCTCCATTCCCCATTAGGCTCGGTTCCTTGGCCACGGTTCTCCGGTTGGAAATCTCTTCGATCCTTTTTTTTTTCCATGGATCCGGAAAGACCGGGTATCCTTCCTACGATCAGCGGGAATTATCTTCTTGCTCTAGCGTTCCGCGTTCGCTTCTTTTGCCAAGTTTTTGCTGCTCTTCACTTGGCCTGTATAATCGTTCGTCTACTATGCAACGTTCTTCGACGGAACGAAGACGAAGGCGAACGTTGGTTAGTTGCATGCGAATTCTGCGAACGATAAGGAATTTTATATCGTGTTAGAACGTATAGATAAACTCGTGTTGGCTAATTAGAAGTTATTTTATGACGAACAGTTTATTTCGTGCGTGTTAATCGATTAGAATTAACTCAAGATTATTCTGAATAATAGATTTTATGCATAAGAGTTGATCGAATTATTATAGCACAATGATGTAAGAAATTTGGCAAAATTTTATAATACAATATAGTGTGCAATAGAATGAAAAGAATACGAGCTTTCTATATCTTTAAATTTAACATTATAGCAGAATTATTAAACCAATGAATTTTCAAAAAAAGGTATGTGCTGTGAAAAGAAAAGATTCTTTATATCTGTCATAAAAGAAAATTGCAAAAGATGTACCTTGCTCGTCGATAGAGAAATACAAACTTCTTTATTTATATTTTAAGTTTCCGTTTCGTTATCGTAGAATTCTATTCCTGCCACAAATTCTATTTCTTCGCCGTCATACACTAATACATCAAAGGCACCCAATCTACGAAAAGCCTGCAATTTGCCGTAGCAACAGAACTCTAACGAGAGAGCGTTAAGTAAATCCTCAAACGAATCAAAAGCAAAACGAAAACAATTTTTCGATTCGCCTTGTGGAAATTGACTCGATGGAAAGTTGATAGATCCCAGAAACGACGCGCACAAAGGTAGAACGGACTTGATTCGGTGTCCGGCAAGGAGATAGCCGCGACGGCTCGCGACGAAGCTGTAAGTGTGGGCGGAAGCTCGCATCGGTCCTCCACCATCGCGATCCTTTGCCAGCTCGAAATTGGATATTGAAAGTCCGCGAAGTATTGCAATCAACCTCCGATTAATTGCGTCCTTTGATTTACACGCGCCTCTCGGTAGAGAGGGAATTTTATATAAAAGTTGATCTGGACGATTCCGTCCGCGCTTGCTGGATGGGGCATGCAGACGAGGAAAATAAAAAGAGAATGGAAAAAAGATGGAAGCTTTTCAACTTTTTTGCAACTTTTCTCCGCGTTTTGCTCAAAGGCGGCCGTCTTCCAGGGAAGCAAAAAAAGAAATGGGCAGGAAGGGTGTATCTGATGAGCGACTCTCGACAAGGAATATCTTCTTGAATTTTCGCGGACAAGTTGTTCGACAGGGGAGAGAAGAAATGAAAAAATCGTCGAAGAAATCGAAGTCTTTTTTCATTCGGTTCTCGGACGTGGAATTTTATCGCGGTACCCTGTCTCTCTCCCTGGACGATAGTTACGATATCTCTTCGCGGAAGATTCGCAATTAAAAAGTCGACAGAGTGACGGCGGTGGCAACCCTCCCACGGGGGGTGACGGTTCATCGAAGTTTCGCCTTATATTGACACGAAACGAGGCGAGATTATGCTCCCGCTCGGATGGAGACGCTGAAAGACGACGGTTCGACGATTCCTCGATAATTCCTCTTCTCGTTTAACGGATTCTCCGGGGGGAATGTTCCCGGATGTGTACGAGTTACTTGTTTTTTAAAGGGAGTGGAATGCCGCGATATCGAGCAACTTTCCGTTCGATGGCTCGACAGCGGAATGTAAGTTTCTTTCGTGGAGTTACGGTACGCCTTGCGGTAGTTTTCTATGGAATATTCAAAGGTTAATTTAAGAATATGCAGAAACAATAGGGTCTCAGTTTATTGGAATATTCCTTTCATATAGTTATTAAATAAAAGAATCGAATAAATCCTGTTGTTAATTAAAGTATATTTGTACAGGTAAGTTGGGACCAGAATCGATCTTTCAATATTTTTTAGTTGAAGATTATTTCAAATGATCGTTTCTTACCGACGCGCGTTTCTCGAAACGAGCCAGTCATTTAATTAATCAGAATTAGCCTTTACAGAAAAGAATACTTTTTCATGCTTTCAATTTTGTATTCCTTCTATAGAGTCTCATACAATATACAAATTGCAAAAGATCCTACAATTTTTCTCACTTGAAATCTCTTTCAATTCGAGAGATCAAATTCGTTGGGAACAGAGCTTAAAAGCAAGTAAAGGTACCTTTTAAATATTTAATACCTTAGAACACATTGGCGTTTCAAAAAGACGAACCGGGTGTTAAATTCCTCGTCGAGAATAGCGCTCGACTTCTCGTCCGATTCTCTGCTGTTCAAAATTCAATATTCCGGAAAACACGTCGCCGATATTATGATATTTCTAAGCTCATAATACCGTAACACCGCAGCATGACGGGAGCACTTGGTAGGAAAGGGTCGATGTCGGAGAGAAAAAAGAGGTTCGAACGAGACAAGGGTCGAGGGCCAGGAAATGGTCCCATATTGGAAGACCTCTAATACAAAGTCACTTCCTCCTCGCCATAGCTGCTGCAAACATACTGAATATAATTTAATATCTACATAGCCGTTATCATAACGGGTGAGTCGATACGTATCGATTCAATTTGCTGCTACTTGTTTCTTTGCATTCTCTAATATATCTTTTTTCGAGCGAATAGAAAATGGGAATAGGGAATTTGAAATATCATATAATAAACACAATTTCGCAGGTGGAATTCCATTTTATACGTATAGAAAAATTTGTTTATGCTTCGTGCGAAGATATAAAAATATAAAAATACGAGAACTGTGTAATTAGATGAAAAATACAAATATTACGGTACTTTCGTCATTACTTCTCTCCAGAATACTCCCCGAAAATTGATATAAGTTCGTACAACAAATTTCAATGAAGCCAATAACGAGCTACTTTCGCCCACGGAAAATTACAACGGAGGAGACATTTTAGTCATCGTGCGACGATATAAAAGTATAAAAATTGTATTAATATGATTGAAAATACAAATACTCGAATTTCTATTCGATTTGTGATTAGTCTCTCTTCAAAGACACTCTTCGAAAACCAAAATAAATCTGAACAGCGAATCCCGGTGAAGCCGGTAACGAACTTCTACATCTTCCAGCGGAAAATCCACCATAAAATTCAATCGAAGAAATACACCATGGTGGTAGTTCCATTACTGGTCTAAATAGACGCTACGTAGGTAATTACCCCGTTAAATCGGTCGAGCCGAAGAAGAAGTAAGAGGAAGGAGGGGGGCGTTGAAGAGTCTCGACACGTCTTTCATCCTTCGAACCAGTTAAATTGAATTTACACGACGTCGTATACAGAAGAGGGCAAGAAAGGCAATGGCTATTTCACCTGAGGGATGCCTTTAAACCGAAACGTGCCGCGATAATGTAACACGGGAGCCGGGGATAATGGAACTTATGATATATCATGGCGGCAGTATGGATCGGATGATCCCGCATTCACCCCATCGTCCTCTCATAGTGTTGTAATATCTTCGTACCAAGAGGCTTTTACTTGACAATGACGTCCTAGCAAATTAAAATGTATATGCAGCGAAACAATGGCTTCTCCGTGCTTTCATTTCTTTTCTTTCTTCTTACTGTCTGTAAACTGCACATGTTTATGCATTTATGAAGAATTTCAAAACGTGCAAATATATATAATATGCATAAATACGTAAAATATCTGAAATAAAGCGCTCGCTATAATGTTTAGAGCTAAGTTTACATTTATAAAAGCACGAAATTGTCGCGCTCTATGATTTTGCAAAGGTGTGTTCTTCCTAACTTCTTTATTGCGAACGAATGTTAACATGTCGAAAGAAGTTTTGGGAGTGAAAGAAGTAAAATACTGTGAACACCGTACTACACTAGCTACAGAGGGATGTACACGAGAGACAGTTCTTTAAAATCTTCACTTAATCGTTTATCTAATGCCTAAGGATGTTGAAAGGGCCTTAATGATAAATCCACTGATAATTCCCAAACGAAGTGCACTTTTTCTTCATCTTCTTTCCCTTTTCCTTTTTCACAAGGAAGAATTTTAAGATCAAACAATAAGATAAATCGTTATTGTTTTCTCACTAAATATAGTGTTCCTTATATCTTATATCATATGCAAACAATCCAATATCCTCAGAAAATAAATAATAAAGAGTAATAACGCGGAAAGGTAATAAGAAACACGTATAAAACTTAATAATTATCCCTTTCGTTGTTGCGTTCCCGCTTTTTAAGCCGGCGAACGTGATGTGTAATAAGAAAATGCGACACGCAGGAGGAACGCGGCGATTATAGGTGAATTAACCATTCGAATCTACGGGAACGAATACGCGTACAAATCGTAACAGCCGCAGAGTTAAGCTCCATTCATCCGTCGTTGAACGCCGCAACTCCTGGCTCCGCCTCTACCGTGGCTACGTGAGATCCGGCGTCACCGCAGGGCTTAAACGGCTTTAAGGATTTCTCTGAAGGCGTGAAACGTGCCCCCCGTCGCCCTATGAACCCGCGATTCTCTCTTTTTATATGCAATGAAAATTCCCCCAGCCGTTTTGCTAACTTCAACCGTTGCTTGATAATAAAATTTATCCGTGAAAATAAATAGCCGGTGGCCACGAAGAGAAGGTGTGACGCGAACTTTGACGATGACCGGGTCCAAACGATTGTATCGTCTTTCTTTTTCCTTTTGAAGCTTCTATCGTTCGACTAATGTTAACCGTACAGAATGATTTGAATCGTGAATTTTGTCGTAACGTTTAGCCTGTTAACTGCGAAGTTTAGTTTCAAAAATCGCTTACGAGGTGCGCAGATAAAATCAAGCAATGACAAGTATACACGTCGACCGCAAAGTAAATGCTTCTATTACAAATTTTACGAAAAACGTAAAACGAAACGAGGGAGGGTTACATTTTTATTCGATAAAAAATTAACAATCGGTTGTTGAAAAAAGATATTGTCATTAAAAATTGCAAAATTGTCAAAAAGTAATAAAGTACACGAAACGATTCGGGAAATAGCCGATACACGCAGCAAAGTACATAAAACAATTCTTATGTTTGTAGAAATGCGACATCCATGTCAATGTATTTGCTCTTCTTTTTGTTGGTTTTTATTAATCTTTCATATTGTAACTATAGAAATTCTTTATTAACACGTTTACTGCATTATTTATATCTACTGAATTCTTAATTATTAATCATCAACGCGAACTCTTACTTCCACGGCTTTATTTCGTTTTATATTTTACTCCTTTTCCTTCTGCCAGTTTATAAAAGAATGTGAGATAAGATTGTTAAAAGAATGCGAGAGTTCCGAGTTATGAAGTAATGTAGCGCGTCTGGCTACAAACGATCCGTTTTCACTTGCTTCTCGACTTCAGTCTCCCCTTCTTCTTGCATAACCGTGAGAGTTCAGATACTTTCGTAATGAGGGAAAGAGATGGTAAAGAAGAATTTTCTCTTGTTTCATTCTACTACATCACCTTCTCCCCATTCCAAAAACCAACTTATACTTGACTATTATAGTATGAATATTATTATACAAGATACGACCAAAAGTTATTTAATATTTTATATAATTTCTTGTACAGAAATAAATCAATATTTTCACCAACTTTTTTCCAAATCTGATCTCACATAGGAAAATTACACGAATATTCTGATCATTTATTACAAATCTTTTTAACATTGATATGCGTAACCTATAGCAGCATTCTCCTTCTCTGATCTCCTCTTGAAAGTAATTAAGAATAGAAGGAAGCTTGAATGGATATTGTTGGCCACGACGATCATCTTCGTCTGCTATATCAAAACAATCTTCCATTACACTTTCCGTTCACACTTTCTGAATCGAATTATATTTTATACACTATATACCGTTCAATCTTCCGAACACACAACCTCATATATCAGGAAGAACGGAAAAAGGAAAGCTAGAGAAAGAAGCAAATCCCAACATGCATCTAAGAAATCTCGAAACTTTCTCCTCGGAAAAATCCAGTCTCCCGAAATCTCCGCGACCAACGAGATCCACGTACAAGTCAAGAGACATTCCCTCTCGAAACTCGAAGCTCCTAAACCCTTAATACTCCCCGACGCCTGGAATCCATCTAGTATATCTCTCTTCTGGTCCATTCCCTAGCTACTAAACCATTCCTTTGCTGCGTGTAGAAGCTCGAATCGGACGAATATAACGCAAGAACGAGATCTCTCGATGACGTCGTGAGGTTGTCACTAGGAACAAGTCACACCTCAAAGGGTACCAAACGTCGAAACGAAGCAGGAAGCGAGCCGCCGCCTTCGGGGGATTCACTCTCTGTCCTCGTCTTCTCGCGCCACATTAACCTTAACGACCTTTTAGCCAGTTCTTTTTTTGAAGGCGGTCCGCGCGTCAGGGAGGGCGGATTTTTTCCTGCCAGTTCCTGAGATTGCCGTGTCGCCAGCTCAGCGCCTCTTAATGTTGCCTTTTTCCTGTCTCGACGCGACATCCACCCAGTGTCTGACGCCTAGCGATTTCCTCATTTTTATACTCCACTTTTGATGTACTATTAGCGCTTTTTCCTGCCACCTTGACGACTATGTAACGTCAGTGTGACATAACTTGGGGTATTGAGTTTTTGGAGCAGTCGAGAGGGATGAGAATTTGGGAATTTAAATATGTGGTTGGTTGAAAGTGTTTCAGTTGTCAATACTTGAAAGAATAGTAGTCTACTTTATAAGTAGAAAGGTAGAAAAACGCAAGGATGTTAGAAATGTATTGTAAATTTACCATAGGATTTACATATGCTATCTTCTAGCTATGAATAAAATTATAGCAGGAACACATCTGACTTATCTGACTAATAGAATTGAAAAGTTTACTGGAAATATAATTTGGCTTCTGAAAGACTGTGAAAAGATAACTGTTGGAGAGATTGGTACGTTTCTTGGAATTTTAATTGATTTCTGGCGATGTTTATGGCGAGTATCGACTTGATCTGAGAAATTGTATTTCTGCATAACCATGATTACCAAAAACAAGTTGAATAAAGCTTCCACGCTGTATATTTCTATACTCATCCCGCGCTGCAGCTATTAATTACAAGAAAGCTTTTGATGGGCGGGTAATTATCTTTTAACGACGTTCTAGCCATTTGTTTCGCGAGAAAACGATGGAAAGAGATCAAATGATAAAACGTAAAAAGCGTTCCCGATTCGTGGGGGTTATATCGCTTCGATGACACGATCAAATTATTATGAAAGATGAACAATGAAAAATAAGCGAGATCGACTTAAAATGATTAAAACGTACGTGAATAAAACATCATATTCAATTTATGGTTTCTACGGGAGATTGCGCGATATTTCATGGTATTACCTGCAGATTTCTGTTACACGGGATTAACAAAACTCGCTGTTTACTGACTAAAGTGCACGCCTTTTAAACGGCGCACACGCGCACCACGCTGAATACACACTTTACAATCTTGTTTTTCCTGTTCACCGAGAGAAGTATTAACACCGGATGACGCTGGTCGCCAAGCGTTTCCCCCGGTTAAACCTCCGTGCACACACAATGCTCTTCGTACGCCACCGAGGCACTTTTGTTTCGCAAAACGAAACGAACATTGTCGTGAGTGATAATAATTATGAACTGCGAGATGCCTGTATTTATTACACGTTAAAATAAATACCACTCTTTACCCTTCCGTGTATTTCATTTTAATTCCATTATATTCTTCGTCTTGTTCAACCTATTACACATTTCATGATAATTATTATTATTGACTATATTTTATAATTATTTCTATTTCTTATCATTTTGGCAACGTCATCTAGAGAATATTTATGTTAAACGATGGGATCGATTAACTATAATAACCGTATGTAGTATAGCATTTACATATTAATTAATTAGATCCAAGTGTATGAAATTATTCATTACTAAATTATTAAACAAAGGCTTATTTCTTGAATTAAAGTACATTTAAAAAACATATCTTTAAACATCGCAATCGTTTAAGCTTGTTTAAGCTTACGCTCAATAAACAAGAAACATTTTTTTCATTTAACTTACAGAAAAATCTGATATAATTCTCAAACTTATAAAAGCAGGAAACATGGAAATTCTTTATTCGCCGAGTTAGTTAAAGAGAAAAAAGGCAAGGACCTTTAAAAAATTTACCAAGAACGTTTACTGTGATTGTTTCTGTAGATCTGAAGGGCGATTTCATCTCTAGTGTTAAAAGTACGTCCGATAATAATGCAAATCGGAAAGAATCTAGTGACACGTACCGGTCGGAACATCCTAAGATAGTTTGCAGTACGTGTAACGTCCGTTCTTACGACGTTTCACGACCCAGCTGAAAATTTTTCCCGTTTTCGCCTCTAGCTTTGGTCGGAATCTCGTTTGCAAAGAACGCGCGTAGAATATCAAGAGACAGAGACGACTGGAATAGAGTTTACATGGCCTCTTTCCTACCATGACTTCCTACAAAATATCTTTGCAACACAATCGACAGTAGCACGATCGAAAAATTTTCCAAAATGAATCTACATTGGATGAATGCCAAATGAATGCATCTTCGTTAATCGTCGTCTATTATTGCTTCCAGAACAAATGAATAAAAGATAATTAAAACTTAAATGAAATATTATTTTGGTATACACGATGATGAAGGTTGAAAATAATTTCCAAAAGTTTCCATTGCGATATACGAAATATTGTTTAATAGAAGCGCTGCATAAGCATAGAATTGAATGGCGGCAATATCGCAATCGAAGTTCAACGTTGTCACGATTTCGAAGCACGGAATTCGCAAAAACAATTACTCGGCATTATTGAAATTAATAAATGCCCAATGGACAGATAGCAGCCACATCAGCAATATTAATGAACATTAATAATTCGAATGTCCATTGTAATTATTAGTTGCGGAATTTAATAGAACTCTAAAGAAGGTCGAACATTCGTTTTGGATTAACGCGGAGTTAATTAAATCAATTACGATATTTATTCCCACAATATTAGAAATACGTTATTGCGCCGTTTAAAACTCATTATTGCATGAAATATAAAACAATTTATATTAGCGAGTCGCTCAATCAGGATTTCAAACAACTCTTACGCCTTTTTCACAAATTTCAATATTTTCTACATATTTCATCCCTTTCGTATCTTTCGCATAATAAAAACAAATGTTCTTCTATGTTATTCCATGCGTAATAAACTTTCAAAGCTACTATCGCGCAAGAAAAAAGGATGAATTTACTTTCCTAAATCTCTCAATAAAACTCCCAGACGACCTTTAAGCTCCCTTTTTACAACGTACAATATCTTCCACGTATTCCATATTCTATCGAAACCTACTTAACGAAAACAAATTAAAAATGCAGCAACCGGGCAACTTCGATGCTTGCGTTACTTACACGCGTGGTCAAAAATATTAAACGGAGAAATAAAAAGCGAATCTTTACGGGGGGAGGGGGAACACTCGCCTTTTACGTGTGCAAAAATTTTATCAAATAAAGGATCATCCCTCTACAAACAAACGAAAAAAATAAAAGGGAGAACGCAGACGTGTACAAAAAACAGAAGCGGGAGAAAAAGAGCTCTTCGAACGAGCTGTTGAGCCTGGCCACGGGACTCGGCCAGAAAAAAAGAGAGAGACGGAGAGAGGAGAGTTGGGTTGGCCGAGATTAAAAGTGAAAAATCGCTGCGACTTGGCCGTGCCTTTTAAAGCGACCAAACAAAGCCGCGACCCTCCGGTTAAAAAGCGGCGGAAACACTATAGAGTCGATGTGTTCCGGTATCTACGCGCGTGGCCCGTTTCCTTGTAAATTATCCGCGTGACCAGGCCCGCCGCGTAAACTCGCGCACGAATAAATTCATTTGTTATGAGAGAACCTCGTGGCCGGACGTTATCGGACGAAACGCGTCGGAATTGCTTAACGAAACGGAATAGCCGTTCGCTTATCCCTCGTTCCAGCCCGTCTCTCGCTCTCCGCCGTTTTGTTTCCTTCCATCCCTTCATGTTTATCCCAACCTTCTCGCTTCACCATTATCGTTGCTCTCGAACCAGCCCCGATTTTCGTTTTCTTTTTTTAGATTATTTCAGTTTTTGTTAGAACGATTCATTTAGACTATTTATATTATCTTCTTTTAGATCGATTTAATTTTCGAATTTGTTGGTTCATCAAATTACTCTTTCAACTTCTTTCACGTTCGTTCGATCGAACGCTCTTTATTGGAATTTTGCCTTTGTTTGTTCTGTTCTGCTTTTTTCTTTTTTTCTTCAGTTGCTTGTAATCGTACTAAATGATTGTATGGTCTATTAGCAACGTAAAGGAATCATAGATATAAAAGGAAAGGAGAAATCATGTGCGATGATAGGTCTGTATGAATTTGAAGTATTTTAAGCAAATTGATAACTTTTGTATATACTACTTGCTTTATGGTAGTTAAAAAAAGTACTTGCGCGTACCCTTATCTTCCGGTGAAGTGTTTCTTTAATCCGATTTTATATGTCATTTTTACAGTACCAATTTTCTGTAGACATACGAATCTACTATAAACTAATAGGAAATTTAATATACTTATATATGTATCAATATTAATTTTTTTAACTTTGATAGATTTTTGATTGAAGAATTTTCTACAACAAATACGGACTTTAAATTAACAATTTCTTTCAATTCTATATACCTATGATGATTCCAAATTTTTGACACGAAGTGTGCGTACCGACAATGCAACACCTCTCCGTCTCCGTTTCTCCTTGGATCAGCCTGTTCCATTGGTATGGCGACCAAAATCGGTATATAGTATCGTGATTGAACAACAAATTTTAATTATCATACCGCGAGTAAGTTGCCGCTCGAGCGAAATTAATCGCACTAGCCAGCGAACAGGAAATCGATACGCGAGGGTGGCGGAATCGTCGGAAATTCGATTGCGCGAAACGTAGTTCGAAGCAATTAGGTCGCGCTCGACGATGGAATTCACGAAGAGGCCACCTTCAAAGACCACCGTCAAAGACGTAGCCTGGTCGAAGGCACGTGGTAAGGTCTCGAAGTGCCGGTTATATCGTTGTAAAACAGGAGAGAATGCACGAAAACAGGTATGTATTAATAAACGTGAATAGTGTGTGTAGAATAGAATAGAAATAATTCGAATAATAGAAATATGTTTGCTTAAAAATATTTATAAAAAATGTCATATACGTACACATGTACAATGATTTATTAAAGTTCAGATATCACGGTGTTCTATTATTGGTTTATGTAACTAGAACTATGAATTCGATATTTTACATTTAACAAGTACATAATATCGTAATTACCTGCAATAATTTATCTTAAAGTGGGGCGTATTAATTTTATCAACAATTAGTCAGTAAACGTGAATACAATCGCGATCCCTTTCAATTTCATCGGCATTAAAGAAAGGCGCCATGGAATGTTTCACAAAAATCCGCGAGCCTCTCGGAAACTAATGAACAGAAAAAATTTGACAACGGTCGTTCCCCAATTTGCACCTTTATACTCGTTATTTTGAACATCCTCCCGAGACGCGATTCCTTTTTTCATCAATTAACAATTAAAACAAATTCGTGCAAACCTTTCACACCGCCTACACGACCCCAAAAGGCGGCACAAGCGATAAAACCGAGGGAGAAAGAGGAGCCAGAGCGAGTTTAATTAGAGCCAAGGCCGAGAATCGGTCGAAAACTAATTAAATCCACCATGGGCAAATGAATAACAACGTGCATCAAGGGGAAATCGTGGACTTTCGTGGGAGATCGACGATCAAATTCGCTTGTTATGGATAGGTAGATATCCTTCCGGCTATTCACTATCGTTGCTTCCTAACGAAACGTTCGTGGGTAAATATTATTATTCATGGCCGCGTATCGTATTACGATGAAACGTATTTCTATGGGGTGTACACGGGCGTCACGAAATCCTATCAGCGTATTTACGTCAGCGAATAAGGAAGATTATATACCGTGTCATGAAAGAGATGTTACATTTTTGTTTTATCGTCATTCCATTTCTCGGCTGGTATATTACACACCGTGCTGTATTCGTTCGATTTTATCATAATAGAAAGTTATTATCGATATCGATCACCGAGATTATGTTCAAAGGTAATGACATTAAAAAGGAAGACGCCTATGCAAATAAATCGACCACAATTGAGCCATTGAACGATATTATTCGACAAAAAATTGAACAAATACTGCGAGGAAATGTTATGAAAAATGACATTTGAACTGGCACACATTTGTAAAAGAAGCGGAAGTGACCATTTGATCAATATCGTATTTTACATACGCGGTGACTCTTTTTTTATGACATCCTGTAAAACGCGATGGTAAAATGGAATGAAGCGAATAAAGAAGAAGAAAATGAGAAACCTAAGACAACCGTGGCGAAATAAAAATTCTTGTCTGGCTGGTAATGAGTAAAAAATCAAATCACTGCCGATCTTCTGACTCGGCTGACGTACACGGTTGACGTTTCGCGCGTGATTTGCAAATGCCACGGCCCGGAAAGTCTCATTTCGCGAGACAAGACTCGTGTTTATAGGAGAACGTGTGATAATGCGACGCAGTGAGCATGATGTGTCGTGTGACAGGCGAAAAGAGTAGTTTGTGGAAGAATTTTTAGCCTGGTTCGCTACTGGAACCGGGATTATCGTCAGCTTTGGATATTGATGGAATTTAAATCTCTATTAGCATTGTTGATACAGTGTTTAAGTTTTGGTTTGAATCGAGTTACTTAACTTTTAGAGCATTTGACTATATTCTATACTTTAAGAATAAATAATTAACGAATGGACATGAAATAAATGAATCGCAGTGTAAACACGAAAATGGTCAAATAGACTTGCAACAATTTTTAAGAATTTTCTACTTTTTCTGCTTGTGTTACACATTGTTTCATATAGATTTATATGAAATTTACTTTCACCTAATGAACCCTTGTAACACGTGTATGGCAATATAAATAAATAGAATGATAATTTTATATGAATTATTTCTCAACGATATTGATATTAAACGTATCTAACATTTATTCTCCATTCTCGGAATAAGAATTCAAGAACTCGCAATTAAAAACTTCGTGACCGATAAACGCTAGAAGTGGAAGAGATAGAAGGAATCAAAGAAAGCCATCCCGAGAAAAAGTAGAAGAGGACGAAGAAAACGGAAGAAGTAAAGAAAGAGTTGTCGCGGTCTGGTTCCTGTGACCATCCCCACTCCATCAGAAATTTCCAATGCAAATATCAGGTGCTGTGGTGGTGGATGAAAATGAGGAATAATCAAAGAAGCGAGGAATAGGAAAAAAGTGGAGATCTCGAAGGGTGGTACCGTGATAGGAAAGGAATCGACACGTGGCCTATGGAGGAACTTTAATGACATTTCTTATTTCCAGCCGTTTCTTGGATTCCCGTCGACACCTCGTCTTATACTTTCTTTCTTTCCTTCTTTCTTCCTTCTCCGTCTTTTCATCGTCATCGTGAAAGTAATTTTCTACACCGGGACGTTTGCTCGGCTACTTTATTTGCCCCCAAACTTTATATATCATTCGTTGATTAACGATGTTTCCGGTTCCAGAGGATGTAGCCGGAAGTTACTATCCCTCGAACAGAATCGTATTACCGTTAAGTTTCGAATGCGACATATGGGTACGCTGGCCTCGTGCAGTCACGTATTTATGTGTAAATAATATCGATGATTTTGATTCTATATGTAATTGTTGGTGCATCAACGATAAATAATAGATTTTAAGCTTCGACGATAATTACTGGATAAATAATAATTCACACTCTTATAAATATTACAAATTAATGAGATATAAATATTATACTTCGTATTACAATAATTTATTAACGTATTTGTATTATTAATAATTTATTGAATTATTGGTATCTTAATAACCTGAGTTGTTTCCAACCACAACGTGAAATGAGCTAAACGGTACAATCAGTTCAACGAAAGAAATATTAAATTGCGAATTTGATTTGATATTTGACAAAATAGTTCGATCAAGGGAATGATGAAAAAAAATGCTCCTGGTAATATTAATATTTAATTTGACGAGGATAGCGTTGAGATTATTAGGTGTATGTGATGTTAATACAAAGAAATGCGTGGGTAAAGTGTAAGGTAGAGAATATATTTTAAATACTTTAAATACAAGTCGCGATACTATCGAGCTGGTCCAGACCCGCACGCTGGCAGTGTTACCTTATGACTGAAAACCCTGAAGCCATCGTTGCCTGTCCACAACGTATGGTTGGCCCTCGACCCTATCTTTTGTTTATACGCTGTCGATGGCTTCGGTGCTTGACAAAACTAAAAGACCAGATGTAGAGTTTTCTTAGAAGTGGTTCAACAGATAGAAATCTGATTACACAGAATTATTTATTTTCGTCGTGTCGTTTTAATTCTAATCAATTAAATATATTCCTCGTTTTGATCAGCAATATGCCAATTGGGAACGAGCAGATAACAATATTCGAGACGCGAAAAATATCGATAGAAAAGAACAATGCAGTCGTTAACTAGAGCCGTGAAACGTTCTAATACTGACGATACGTCAGTACAGTACTCACGAGTACTGACCGATCGAGATTCACCGTTTATTTCGACAGCGTTTCACTTCAGGGGCATTTACTACTCTCTCTGTCGGTTTCCCCGGCATTCACGGAGGCGGAACAGGAGAGGCGGAGTGAAGACGATGATCCTTGAGCTACTTCCAAGCAGTCGTGCATCGACGCTCGAAACAAATTGCGTCTGTAATTATAGCGCCCTACTTCACCTGATTACGGAACTACGAGGCTGGATTACTGAGACTGAATTTCGTATAAGACGCTGCGAAATTTCAAGTAACTCTCCCTCGTTTTTCTTATCGCTGACCAATCGATCAACGTCTTTAAAAAAAAAAAAAAGGAGAAGTTAACTTGCAAACTCTCGTTTGTAAATATAATCAACGATTATCCTCAAATATGATCTGCTACGCAAGTTTCTATGAATCCTGATAATTACGCTATGTGTTCCTTTATTATGAATGTTTATAAAAATAAGCAAATGACAAGTAAATAAGAAATAAATAAACTGTTTCTCATTAGAGTACCAAATGTGTCAATTATAGAGAAGTATAGAAATTGGACGGTACAAGATAGAAAATAAGAGAAACATTAAGAATTGGTCAATAATACTATGATACGTATGGTCAGCGGTGTAAACGTATCTCTTTTACGATTTAGTAAAGTGTGAATCGTTAAGAATCGATTCATCTGACATAGTACAATCTAGCGCTACATCTGATCGCGAAACAAGACTTCCCGCTTTATAGTACACACGATACTTAACATCGATAGTATTAAAAGTCCAAAAACAATATCGTTTATTCGAATCGAGTGTTTTAATTAATCCCAGGTCCATCAGAAAATTTCCCTATCGCGCCATTAGCAAGTCAAGTGGCGATCATCGGCGTCTGCCTCGCAGCAGTCAACACGGTAAGAGAAAAATATTCTAAAGAGAGAAAGACAAAAAGAAGAATTTAATAAAACGGCGGAGAATAAAAGAAGAAAAAATAAAAATAAAGCATTTTAATGATCGCAGGGAGAAGATGGTATCGATCGTCGTAATTGTCGGGTTGGTCCGTTCCCTCGGGCAAAAAATATCGCCCGATCCTTTGTTCACCGGAGTCTCAAGTGCATCGAGGCCGTGGCTGTCCTTTCACGGTGTAAAAGACGAGACAATCCCAATCGTTCGCACTTTCTCAAAACGTCTCCGGTCCGGAGCCGGAGGCTGAAAGTGTCCCGCAAGAGAACGGAGGAAGATCGGCTCCCTTGGGAACGAGGGAAAAAGGGTAAATGAATAGCGACAAGTTGCGCCGAGGTTCCCGCCGAGAATAAAGATGGAGGGAGCCTTCGGGGACACGGCTAAAAGCCGATACGGAAACTCGATGCAATTCGCCGCGCACCGTTCGGCGGACAAACGTGATCGCCGGGGATTTTTTTTTTTTTTTTTTTTTGAGAGACCGCAGCAATTTGTATCGATAAGACAATAGAAAAATATGAAAGTAACATCTTCTAGACTCCCTTTCACGATCGAACTAATTTTGTAAGTGACAAACTTCACCAGTGATAATTAGACTGCGCCTCGTTATGCTAATTTCTACTACCAAATATTATAATAGATGCTAAACTTTGCGTATTTTATGTACTTTTGCATATTACGTGAATTCTCTGCGTTTCTGCAATTTTTAAATTTCTCCATGGATATATAGAAATTAGTAGTCTAATAATAATAAACATCTTCGCGTCTTCAATAACAGTTTCAGTCACGAAATAAAAGAAAATTGTATAAATTACAGCTACTATCCGATTATTCTGTTTGCTGGAGACTTATCAATGTCTCGGCAAACAATCGCTTCTCAAAGCTTTAAATAACCAAAAATTGTATTCGTTTCTTTCCCGTTGTCACGTTCCATTGTCCTTACGGGGAGCGAAATCGCGTAACGATAATTGCTTACGTAAAACAGCGGTGCAGCAATAGCGGTAATTAGACGGTGAACTTCTTTGAGACAGTGACTGATTAAATGACGGAAAATTCAGATAGTATGGAAAATGGGAATGAAGGAGAGGTAAAGAGTAGAAATCGTCTTAAACGGAGACATAAATACGAAGAGTTGAAATGGCTAGGTACGCGGAAGAAGGAAAGAAGATTACGGACGAAAAAGAAATCGTGGAAAAGGATGAACGAGGATGCAGATTAAGAGCGTCGTGGATGACCTTTGTACGAAAGGAATCGAGATTAAAACGAAAGACGGAAGTTGATGAGGCCGGATCATTAAGCAACTGGCTCCTAGCCTCGGTATTATGCAAACAATATTTAAGGAAGAGGAAGAAAGAAAGAAAGAAGGATGAGATTTTATTCGAGCATGAATAACGAGAAGTACAAACCATGGAAAGTTTTCATATAATTGACCAAACAGTCGAATATACGTATAATGCAAATAAAGACACCTTGGATTTAAATTGTTCGTAAAGCGTATTGTTCAATTTTACCGATTGTTTCATTCCTGTTCTTGTGATAATAGCAACCCCCTTTATAAATATATGTCGCCAGTTTTGGTATCATAAATATTGTTTCATCGCATAAAAAGGGTGTTTAAAGTCGAAACTACATTTTGTTTCGAAGCGACATAACATATCTATAAATAAAATTTGTGCGTTGCAAAAATAAATCCCCTAAAAATATTGTATTTTTATATCGAAAAGTGTATTAATTGAAAACGAAATTCGTAATTCATATGCTGTGAATGTTTACATGTTTATTGGTACATACGATTTACAAGTGCGAACTCGGAGCTCCAATTCAAAAACGCACACAGTATACAGAAGTATGTAAAATATTCAAGATAAGGTACCAAACAGATTTCTATTTAAGTTCCACTTTAAGTCGTAAATTAGTAAAACGAATCTGTCAGACGATTTAATACCTACGGTTTTAATTGCTCCAGTCACAATCGATCTAATCTCAGACGTCCCACGTGTCGGTTAATTTAGTAGATCCTTGACACTCTAGTTATCGGTTCGATAATGTTGAATGTAACTTAGATGAAAGATAAGAATGGCCTTGAAGCATTCAATGTTACGCGAATTAATTGATCTGCGCATCGATGAATCGTTTAGAAAGATAATTTGCGTGAAACGTAAAAAGATCAAGAATATCGTAAAACAAAGTGACAGTAAACGTGTTGAAAATGCTGAAAATTATCGATGTTGATTACAAATTTTTACTTCATAGAATTATTAGTCGTAATATTGATAAATACGAAGAATCTAAGATTTAATGACACTAAAGAAAAGAAGGAAAATTCGTAGCAGCCGCGTGTTCGCGAGTCAGACACGATAGACGCGGAATCGATTTTAACGAAAGCGCCGCCAACTGTGAAAACAGGCCGAAGCCCTCTTCCAGGTGGTGCTCCAGGTATAGTTTGCGGAGATTTCTGAACAACTTTCGCGGAAAGGTCAATATTTTCCTTGAGAGTTGCGCCTACCTTCAGCCACCGCGCGCCCCAAATCGTGTTTTATCTCGGCCTCCTTCGAACGGGCTCGTACGGCGTGAAAAAGGTAATGAAAAGAGAAAAATCGCGTGCAACGCGTTCATATAATGGAGCGTGACGTAGAAAAATACAAAATGACAGGTTGAACGACCGATTTTTAAACGTGAAGTGCATACGTACTCGGTATTCGAAAGTGACGTATTACTTGCAATACGCGTTAGTAAATCACGAGACATATTATATCTTGTGTCTTGTGTTTGCCATTCTATTCGAGTGTAAATTAAGGAAACATCAGAAATCTCTTCAGAGGCTTATCAAAGGTATATTTGTTGAATCAATAACTGTTGATAAAAGAATTAGCACCTGGTTAACGCTTATCATAATATCTACACATGTAATAAGCTACTGATATTATTTATATTTATAATTATTTATACTTGTAAAATTCTTCCGGATAAAAATTAAAGCTACTACCAAAAGACCTATAACTTCTGTAAAATACTATTTATAATTTTGCTATATTAACTTAACGTATATCTTTGCATATAATTCACAGATATTCCGAAACATAGGAATATCATTTAATATTCAGTGAAGTATTGTTTGCTCAAAATCGAACATTTCATACGTTACGATCTAATAATTCAATCTTAAATCGAATCTTTACAGATATCTTAGAATTGACGATATTCCAACGAAACAACGATATACGTTATACAATAATAATCTAAAATTCATAGAAAATTAATTCGATCCAAGTTAATGCAAAAAAGATAGAAGCATCGAACGACGATCAAGCAGCCTTCAGTGAAAGTGATAACCACGAAATTGTAGGAAAAGCTTTCCAGTAAGATCGATGCAGCGACCTTGAACCGGTCACGGTAATCCCGATAGTCGAGTATAATAAGACGGTTCTCCCCGAAAACTTGCGCCTGCTAGGAAACCGCCGGATTATTTCTCGATGTTATCGTCCAGTCGGATAAGTGGAAGAGGTGGAATCTACCAAAGGAGAGACTCGATCGACGCCAAAGTGGTCTCGAGTCGATCGACTCGAGATTTGAATCTCCGCCCGGTACGAGCGAAAAAGAAAGGGCATCAGACAGAAACTGGATTCTTCGAGGAATCGAATTCACTTCCATTCTCACAAGGGATCCTAACGTTCTTCGAGAACTCGAAGGGATCGTCGAGTAACCGGCCGTTAGACTTGCGGCTCGAGACGGGGAAATACGACCGGCTGCGATCTGATACCAACGGTGAATCTATTAGACCTAGCTGTGCAAAGTGAAAATTGATTAGTATCTGACTACTGATTTAAAAAACGAGTACTTGTATCGTCAAACGTACACGTAACTAGATAAGCATTTGAAATTAAATTTCAAGCATTTGAATATTAAAATATTCTTCTTAAAGTAATCTTAAATTAATCTTCTGTTATAGTTTATGAAATTTTTGTTAGAGAATTTAGTTCTTGTCGTAGGATTTATTAAAATTTTAAATATGGTATATTGAGTATACTCTTGTACAAAGCAAAGAATCATTAAAGATCTAAGGACGAATGTACGTTTCATTGACGGTTTGATTTACAATCTGTTTGTTGCGAGCATGAGTTAATCTTCGTAAATGTTCTGATTCGAAGCATAACATATTGAAATTGATACATTTGGTCTTTGAATGTTGAAATAATTTTCTTGAGCCAAGTAGCTTTCTTTAGAAAATAAAGAACTGTTCAGGGATTTAATCTGATCCTCGAGAAGATCTAAACTTGCTCAAAGCTTAAATAAACAATTGATCCGCTTCAAATTGTGATTCACTGAAATGTACTAGACAATCGAGCGATATACATTTCTACAAATAACGTTAATAAAGGTTACAAACACAAATCTTCTAGAAAGTGGACCAGGAATAGTTCGCAAACAGAGGGTTAAGTGTGATGTTTAAGTTCTACAATAGATGACAGCGTCGAAAGTTAAACACCTGGTACTGAGTATTCGGTAAATATTTTAGAAAGGTTCGCTAACTCGCGATATCTCCACTTAGTATCAATTTTCTACTACATGCGCGCACATACTTACACAAGCAAACTAGATATGTGCCATAAGTATCATAGAAAATTCGCTGCATCTTTACGATTTGATAAGAAAATCAGCAGAGAGCATGAGCGCCAAATTATATTGATGCCAAATATAATTAGTAATTAACGTAAATTACATTCATTGATTATAAATGTTCTTCGTTTCGCAATAGAAATCTTGAATCGATGTCTTGAATTTTTAGTATTTCAATATATCTTGAGAATTTAAATTCTCTATCGCGAACGTGAACACCGTGAAGAACATTCTTTGGAAATTCTATATCGAAGAACCGGAAGGAGATTCAGAGTTTAACAACCTGTAAACTCAATCCTCATTAATGCCAGTCTACTTCGAAGAACCTGTAATTGTTTAGTAAGTTATCTAACAATTATGAATCAATTTGATTGTATCTTCTTCTTTCAATTATAATTTTCTGCTGCTTCCTTATAATTTCAACGGAATTTTGCTCCAAAAGTACGAAATTCAGGAACATTTCGGTCGCCTGTGCGTGTAATTTATGCGAAGATTGAAGACTTGCACGTTGATTTTGGAATGATGCAAGTTTATTTCATTATTACCCAGTATATAATAAGTATTTACTATAGAAATTTTTGTTATGCAATTTAAATAACCGTTACATGATTTTTATATCGTTTCTCGACATTTATCAAAAATTCTTATAAGTTTAAACTTAATTTCAACACAACTGTTAAACAGCATATTAATACGAAAGCTTTGGAGTAGAATGAAATTTTTAATTCTATCTCGATCTTCTCTCGCATTTACCTAATTTGAATAATACATGGAAGAATATCGTTCTTCCTAGGAAAAAAAAAAGAAACACTTACTTCCATTATGTTACATTTGTACAATTAAAATCCAATACAAAAGCAGACATTTCTATTCTATTAATTCTAACCAAAAGTGAAAATCAACACGTGATAACCGTCAATTAAAAGATTTTAGATAAGATAAAAGAATTTATCAATCGAATTCCTTTCGTACCCTATATCGAAACATAATCAACTGTCGAAAAGAAAATCGATTACGCTAGTTAAAAAATCGAAAGATTCGCAGATGGATAAGCACGCGGCCGTAGTTCTTATCATATCCGGTGATGTGTTCCTTGCTGACCATGCTAGTAAGCAAGAAGAGGTTTCGACACATAATCGATATTCAATCACGTAGAACGACAACATTTTCGTCGTTACTCTAGTTGCTGGCTACTGGTACCAGGCGGCTGGTTCGCGTGATTCATAAAACCGAAGAAAGGGAAAAATCCAAGGGCTGAATTTTCCAGAATTCCAATATATCTCCTAGCTATCAGAAGCCATCTTTCTGATTTTTTAGGACTCTGAGGATGAAAAGAATTTTCTCTTACACTGTATTAATAAAATAAAAATAAGTATTATATAACTATAATTGAAATCTTGCTATAACGTGCAATGTACCGTAAAATAGCCTCTTCGTAGAAACTCGAATTGTCTCAATAAAAGAGAAATCCGAATATCGATAGGTACGCAACAGAATTAACATGAACAAGACTATGTTCTATAAATACCAGATATATATTTCCATTTGCACTATCATTTCCACAGAAAATTGGTTTCATTTGCCTCTAAAAACGTCTTCACGACTTGGTGAAAATCATGTCGGTGAAGAATTCGAAACGTTCAAAGGGATATTGCGGCAAGCTCTGTTTTGATCGTATCTTCTTTTGTTACAAAGAGAGCAACCGTCTTCAAGTATTCTATGAACGGTGCGGAACCTATCCGGGGAGAAATTTTTCCAACAAGACAGCCCTGTACCTTCGGAACTTGTACGGAATAAATTCTATCCATTCTCGAGACACCTTTCACTCTCGGAGATTGCCACGAACACTGGAAACACTTATTCCGCGTCTCAGTTCGTTACTATTCTCGCTACAGTCCGAGCATTTCCTTAAACTCCAACTTATCGATCGTAAATTAATCCTGCATCTTCGTATCTCTATATTCCAAAAAGGAAATATCGACTTGCAACTGTATCTCAAGTTTTTAGTAAAAAGACAGACGCGTGACGCAATGTTGAATCTTCCGGAAACCACACTGATTAACACGTTGAGTGCCATGATGATCATTGGTGATCATCGGTGACTCAAACAAATGTTGCTAAATTTTTCAGAATAATTAAAATAAGATAAATTTCATGGATTAAGAAATATTCAACAATCTGAATATTTTATACAGAACAAACTATTATAGTGTTAGTGTATAAGTTAGGATAAGTTTTATATTGTAGATAGTTTAAATACCCATAGTTTTCTATTTAGTCTTAAAATCAGCAGGCGGTGATGGGCTGGTGGCTACGGGAAATCCTTGTAAGACATGCAGATCTAAGCCAAAAAATATATGCGTGTGGTGTGTGTGTGTGAGCGCTTGCAGCGAGTACCTGCGTGAAGACAAGAGATTCTTCGCCAGCGAATGTAAACGTACTCCCTTTTTACCTAGCAATAAAATAATAGTTCTACCTACCGTAATAGTCATCCGCTCTATCATCCCTACGATATTAGATTGAGTAATATATTTATTTATATTTTCTTCAAAGTGCACGTCAAGTGTTTATTGCTTTCATATAAAGTCTACCTAATCGCAAAGTCAATCTGTGCTATTGCCTTACAAAATTTACATTTCCCACCGAAAAATTTCTTTACTTTCTTTAAATAATTTTTACAACGTTCTTCGAAATATTATACACTAAGTAAAAGACCGATAAAATGATTAGCTACTATAACTCAATATACAATGCATATGAGATTCACGTAACAGTCGACGTGTTAATTATTTGTAAACTTTCCAGCTTCGTTGTAAAAAAGAGAAAGTTAAAATAGGAGGACATAGACATATACCACTTAACAGTAAATAACATTGTTCTACGTAATATTGCAGTTCTATTCTACCTTCGATGATAATCATCGTCGAGCATCTGGTGGAAACGAATGTTCTACAAGGAGCGCAAGTTAGCGTGCGAAAGTCGAGAGGAAAACGGAAGACCATGGGCGATATCGCTACGGGCAGACAAAGCAAAGCGCATTTTCCGACTCGCCTTGCAGCCTCTCTCCTTCGTGGGCTGTGCCTCCGTTTACGTTAAATCAAGCAATCAGCTAAAGTGCACCGCGTCCGTGGTTTCCACGAGAATGCCGATTCAACCGGATTAACTTTAATCCGAAGACGTCGATACTCGCCATTCTTCCAACGACTCGAGCGCGCGGTCCCTTTCCTCGAGAGTTATAATATCGTCGGATGAAATCCGCGAAGAAAGTCTCGAGGACAGACGTGTGCTTTTTTTTCCTTTCTTCGAGATATCGCGGAATTTTGCTCAGTCGTCGAGGTCAACGAGCGAGGAGAGATTACCGCCAAGTATACACATAGAAGGAATGCAAGAAACTTGAATGAGTTCTTGTTCGAGCGTCCTTTGAGACATTTCTACGCCATGTTTTTAAAAAATACACGCTAACGTATAAAGATTACATGATGAAGGGGTTCATAGAGGGTTCATTTCGATTGGATACACGTTAAAGTGTGAAATAAAATGTAACCGAAACTTTCCTTTCTTTCTTTCTTTCGATAAAATATATCGATTATTACATTGCTTTAAAATAATGCTAAAATATATGGCTTTCGATACTGGAATCAAGTGGAGGTCAATTTGACTACAAATTGAAATTAATGTCAGCTAATGATTAAGTCAAAGGTCGATTTTAATTTAATTGAGAATTTTAATTGAAGTTGAAGTCAGATCAAGATCAAATTGATGTTCAGTTAAGTGACCCGTTGATTATGACCGGTGAGATCAAGTCGAGAACTTGAGGAGTCAGGTCTGTTGAAACGTAATTACATAGTTGTCTTACAATTGATTTTTATTATTATCCCATACAAAATATGAAAATTATAATAACGTAGATGATAAATGCTGCACTTTTGTTTCTTAGCAAATGTAGATCAGTAAATTTCGTGATATCATACGTAGTAGAACAGCAAGGGGTCGAGTAATAACTGCCGGACATTTTCGAGCGATGGTACTTGCCGAATGCAGAATAGTTCTAATTAATTCCGTGTGAGTCGACCTTCTCATATATTAAATTCATCGGTTTGATATCTATCTATACTCATCCGTGGTAGAAATCGACGGTCTCCACGTTCTACTATCCGTACCGAGCTTTGCAATCTGATCCAAGTAGAAGCCAATGCTTTCGTGATAATAATTAGACCATGATAGATTACTAGAACGTAATGAATTTTAATGTGTAGAGACCAATTCTTATTAAATTTCCCTTGAAATTTCTACGTTGTTGGATATTTAAAAAATAATTGAATTATAATTACCATTTTAATCTAAAACATATTCAAAGAAATTGTTTATATAGTGAGCTATAACAAGCCTGAAAGTTGTCTCTAGTTTCTTGTACCAGCAACTTTTCATTCTGCAAGAAGCAGAGGAAAGTCTAAAAGTAATTAAATTCAAATTCCATCTTAAAACATTATTCTTCGTAACGAGTGACAAAAGTTTCGAACTTGGTCTTTGTCAAAGGCCAAATTGTTCCGGTCAATATTTTCATGTTAAACAGCGAACCGTAAATGGCAATTACTCAACTCTGGCAGCTCTTCGCTTAATAAACTCAAGTCACCATTATCGTCCTTAAACGTAACGCGAAATCTACCTAAACGCTCTCGCTTCGCTTCCTCTTTCTTATCTCCTCAGCATCCATTACAGTATTAAAAAAGAAGGAAAAGAAAAAGAAACAGAAGAGAGAGAGAGAGAGAGAGCAAAAAACGAAAAACACCTGCAAGCTAGAAGGAAGGAACCTGAAGAAATTAGAAAACCGCGGCTCGGACGTGGAAAACCAGTGAGGAGGACGAGGATTCGCAGCGAGGCGCGAGAAAAAGTTATCAAAGCGTCAGGACAGACGAATTTTCCAGCCGTGAGATCCAGCGACCCTCGAAGCTCGGTCGACCAACCCCAAAAGAAGTTCGAAAAACGGGCCAGGCCAATAAATCCAGCCCCAATGTCAACTCTAACAACGATCCATCCTGACCAGGACCGGTTTGAACGAGGAAAGAAGCGAAGAGGAAGGGGTTAGTGGGCTCAATGGGGAGGAAAAGAAACGAGCAAGGTAAAGAGAAGAGGATGGCAATAGCATCGACAAAGCTGCGGTTTCCAATTTAGTAGCACCACTTTATATACAGTTCGGCAAGGCTCAAACAGAGGATGGAAGAGTGGTACGTGGGTAAAAGGGGTGTCCAATGCGAAAGAAAGGTTGGAAGGGAGCGAGGGAAAGGGCGGAAAAGAGCGGCGAACCAGATATACGAGGAGAAAGCCGCGATGGGGACGGAAAGTGGTGGAACTTGTAAGGCGACGATGAAAGCCCACAACTTGAATGGTTCTTCGTGCTTCGTCCTGATTGCCGTACGAATGTCTCGTCGCTTTCCATGGGTCATTGCTGCTTCCGTCTCTGTGAAAAGCAACGACGCGCCTCTTTGTTGACTCGCGTCAACCTGCGACGCTAGCAAAAGTGGCTAAGTGTTCAGGAAGATCGGTGATTTGCTATTTTATTGTGAACCTATCGCGATTAATTATTGCTTTATATCGACAGATAGAATGATTTGAAGAAAAAATGAAATGAAATATTTTCACTTGTGAAAATTGGATGGAGTCAAAATTAGATTTTACCAATATAATCTGCGTACTTTGAAATATTCAAATATTTGCGATATTTTGATCGGATATTTGGTATTTCATCATATACGTACTCGTCTCTATCGATCGAATAGTTTGAAAAATGACAACATTTTTTAATTTGTAAAAATTAGATGGAGTTTAAACTAGATTTTAGTAGGATAATGTATATGTATTTTGAAATATTAATACATATCATTATATTCGTTTTGTTTGACTCGTACATATATGTTTGCAAACGTAGAGTATATAAATTTAAAAACATCTACTTTACAGTATGATTCATGTAAAATATAAATTAATAACATGATAATAAATTAATAACACGAACGAATACAATCTTGCAAAGTTATATTTCTTCTATCTTTTTACATTTTCGTATCTTATGTTTGGTTTTCTTACCCGAAGAAACCAGCCAAAAATATACACGTTCGATGGTAATTTGTTCGAAACTCATCTCCTTCTTTTGTTTTTCATATATTGTTTCTCGCAATGATTCCAGTGGATTTTCTTAAATTCCTCCGATAGAACTCCGGTCGATTTCCAAGAATCCTCGAGACGCTTTTATCTTTCCAAGATGAAACCCTCGACCGGAGTATTTTTCCACGCGGCATTACATTGTGTACAGCGCGCGCGAGATTTAATCTTGCGAAGGAGAGAATGGCATCCAAAGCTTCGAACACGACATAGATACACATTTACCTGAAATTCGTTCCGTATGAAACTTTCTAATCAATACGATCACGACACAAATTTCTATCTAATACAGAAAAAGTTACTTACTCTTAAACAAGAGGATGGAATTATTTGGACCTTTCATGAACTATAGAATTCCTTGGATTTTTCAAAACAACAGGAATTAATGTAAGAACTTTGGGCTGTTGAGAATTGATCCTCTCAAACTGATCAACTCCATCTTTTACCAACCTCGCAAGTTATCAATCTGCCATTATATTTATGACGCTATTCCATTTCTAAACTAACTAAACGTGCCATTTTCAAAGGCAAGCGGCGTGTTTTATTTCCTAAAAACAAAATTTTGTAATCACCTTGAGAAAATTTTAAAACCACAAACACAGCGACGATTTTTAATCTCAGCTACTTCTTATACTTCATTAACTAAGTACCCAGAAAATATCAACTAAAAACGAGGCATGACCGCTTCACAAACTCCCGTAAACATCACGTACAAAATGGCTGCTCTTCACGCTCTACAGCGTTTAATTTTCCACCATCCTTTTATGCATACGCCATAAGAATATCAAAGGGGGATAAGATGAAAGTTATTAGAAAGTTCTTCACGAGGAAGAAGTAATTATAGGGTTGGAGGAAGTATAGAAAATTGACATGCAGTGAGATCTAGAGGTCAGTCGTGTTTCAATTACTATTTGCTAGATATTTGGAAAGTGCGAGCGTGTAATTCGGAAATCGGGGTGTATTCGTCGCGCAGAGGGAACAAGCGTTTCCGTGTGGATGTAGTTTGGATGTCCGTGGTGAAGCCGCCGGACAAACACTCGAACGATGTTGGAAAATTGGCAGTGCATTTCCACCGCCCTGGCCGAAATTATATTCAACAGAGCGTGGGACCTTTGCGCCAAGTCGGTGACGTTACATCCTTTCATTAGCAGGACACACATCGAATTCGCAAATTTAATTAATTAAGTAAACAAGAATTTTCATCTAGACTGAGTGACGACTATTAATCCATCGCGTTAACAAGTCAGGACGACCAGGCAAAGGATAAACTGATTTCAAAACGATTTCACGATACGAGGAACCTTAGTCGAGATTGTCGCGATTATGAATCTTTGTTTTGCTAGGAAAAAATCAATTTCCTCGATATCGATTTAACTTTGGTAACGCTAGAAGCATTAGAGTGTTCCATTCGTGTGACTTTTAGATTAAACATTTTATAGACTGACAACGATACGCGTTTTAAGATTTGAATGATCTTTTGTAAAATATGTCTACGAGAAGAAAACTTGCATTTCTCCTTGAATATGAAATTTTTGACTTTAGAAACTTGGTAGTATGACGATGTCATTAGAGAGATGGAACTTCGATGGAGCGATGAAATCAAGTTTTTAAAATTCGAATATTGGAATATATAAAAATTCGAAATATAGGCGATATCCTAAAAGATGGTAAAGTTTGAATTGAAGAGTTCAAGAAAGTCATAGTATCGAATTTGGAAATTACGATATAAATAATTACGGAAATATGAGACTTTCTTTCGTGGACATAAAATGTTGGACTTCAAAACGTGAAAACTTGATGTTATGAAAATTGATGGTAGAGAAATTTACTTTTGGTACCCTTAAAAGGAAGACGCATTTATTTATGAATGCAACCAGGTGCACCGTAGGCAATTTCAACCGACCGAGCCTGTTTATCGAAACTATCGATAGAAAATCAAGTAATTCACTAAAAACAAGAGAGAGAGTGGCGACCGACTTTGTTTATGTATACATTGGAAATTAACCAAAGTAAGCTATCATAACCACGTCCCGAGTATAGTTTACAGACACCTGATACAAAGCGTAATAAATACCCTTTGCTTCAGACAGGAAGTTAAATATTAATTAACGCTGCTCCGCTAATGGACCTTTGAATATAAACGCGCACCTAAGAGCTTGGAATCTGGTATCCTCACGTCACATGCGTCCTTTCCTTTACATCGTGTCAGCTACAAGCAAAAAATATTCTCTATCTTAAATTTTTCTGAAAGACGTTTATCTGAAAGACGTAACGCTAAAGCTTTTTTTTTTGAAACCTCATCTTAACGCTTATGATTGATAAAACCAAAGTTATCGAAATAAAGAGCTTCAAAGTTATCCATTTTTACAACATTTTATAAAAATTATTGTCACGAAAAAATTTTTATCTACGTGAAGTTTACTTTTCTCTTTTATTCTAATCGTAAATATTTATCTCACGCTACTATTGCATAATGAGCAATAAAAATCAGAGAAGCAATTTGCGTTAAATAATCGCGATAAGCTTGCTGGAGAACCCGAAATAAGGATAGTGGAAAGGTGAAAAAGCGTTCGAAGAAAGCGAGGGACGAGGATAAAGTTCGAATGCATGGCTTTTCCGTGGGTTAACTTAATTTAAAAACACAAAGAATTTCCTCCGCTCGGGAAATAGACGAAGACATGTTTTTCCCTGAGAAAACTCTCTCGCCCGCCTCCATCAGTGACTAGTCTCTTCCCTTTCACTGTTTCGTATCAATCTTCATCCCACTTCCGGTCTGCCTTCGTTCTTTCTTCGACCAGAACCACCTTTTCTATACTTCAAGCACGCTTTCGCACCTTGCGACCAGCTTCCAAGCTTTCTCGGCCCTCTGAAAGCTCGTTGACTCGAGCCATGTAGCGAAGAAAGGATTTAAAACGGAACGACGACTAATTCGTTGCATCGTCGTCCGCGATTAAAACGACCGATTCCCGAGGCGAAACCTTTCTTTCTCGTCGATTTCACTCCGATCCTGTTTTTCTTACAACACGACATAAGTTTTCCTGGTTTCTTTTTATTTTTTAATTACTCTTGAGTAAATCAGCTTTCAGTTTCCGTGAATTCTCAGAGTTTGAAATTAACAAAATGTAATTTGAAAATAAGGTAGCTCGGAAATCGGCACTTTTAACTTTAAACACTCGATCAGGAATATGTCGTCTCTTAGAGAAATAGAATCTTTTATAATATCCTATTCGAATTCTTAATGATAAAAAATTAGATTTGCCTGTTGTCAAAGTACTGGTTTTAAATTTTCAAAATTAATCATCATAAATTTCTTTCAACTTCTGTTACTTCACTTCAATTTACGGTATTTTCTTGGCCATGTCACAAAAGTATTTAAACAATCGATTATTCATATGAATAAACCTCAATATTCATTGAGATCATATTCAACCCTTACTAAGCATATATCTCAGATGACTGTTCATCTAGTGTACTAATTTTTTATCAAATACATATACATCTGCGACAAATATGTCACATATATAAATATTTCATCATATGAATAAACCTCAATATTCATTGAGATCATATTCAACCCTTATTAAGCATATATCTCAGATGACTGTTCATCTAGTGTACTAATTTTTTATCAAATACATATACATCTGCGACAAATATGTCACATATATAAATATTTCATCATATGAATAAACCTCAATATTCATTGAGATCATATTCAACCCTTATTAAGCATATATCTCAGATGACTGTTCATCTAGTGTACTAATTTTTTACCAAATACATATACATCTGCGACAAATATGTCACATATATAAATATTTCATCATATGAATAAACCTCAATATTCATTGAGATCATATTCAACCCTTACTAAGCATATATCTCAGATGACTGTTCATATAGTGTACTAATTTTTTATCAAATACATATACATCTGCGACAAATATGTCACATATATAAATATTTGCATATGAGTCAACAGAAGATTCGAGTCGGGAGAGACTCGTATTGTTGTGCCTTGGAGTACCAACGTTGTTTTGGTCTGCTAGATTCAAAGGTAAACAAACTCGGAATAAAACATTATCACCGTTATTTGTAATCGTTACGTTTAAGCTTTTTGTAATTCCATCGGTCGATACAAATAGACGAACATGCTCTCTAGGACAATGATTATAGCGAGTGATACAGTCGAATAGCGAGCGTAGAGTTGAACAGTAGCATTGAGCGAGCGACGATTACGACCGGCATACACTACCTCTGTACTTGTATTTAAAATGATTTTAATATAATTGACTATTACAATTTTTATCACTCGTATCTTTAATAAACCAACACGTGTAATAAACTACCTCATCAAATAATTTCTATACGTATTTTCATCATTATTCAAGTTTCAAATAGTTATCTTTTTTCTTTTTTTATCTTCCTTCTTCTTTATTTCTTTATCTTATCTATATACTCTTGTATATTATTATATTCATCGATATAATCACGATAACCCTGTCTTGTTACAACACTAATGAAATCTCAAAATGTTTTATATGAATAACACACACGATATGAAACATAACAATTTTCCATATGGCGTTCGTACACTTTCGCGAACGTACCAAACTGACGATTCCAAATAAGTGTGTATTCGTACATCACTGTAATTACTCAAATGCCAGCTGTTTAAACCAACTTCCACACAACTCTGCGCAATATCCCGTGAAAGTACAGAGGATATTGACGCGAACAAGAATGCAAGACTGAAATGCGCGTAATGGAAAGTTTCCATGGAGAAACAATTATTCATAGAATGGCAAATGTACGGGACGTGCAACTGGAACGAGGATGGCGTCATAAAGTGCCATTCATTTAGCGCGCTATGACTAGACACTGCAGCAATGGTCGATTCAATGTCTGGCACGGAATCGACCGATTCCCCTCAAGCTACTCACGTACCAAGTATACTTAGGTAATAAAGTCAATCGATAAGATAACAGCAGCCAGGACTTACGCGAGCAGATTGAAGGTCCAGCGAAATGAAGAACCTCCATCGACTTAACCATTTTGATCCTGTTTCTACGACCTCGATCTTTTTCGTTTTACGTTCCTCTCTTCTCTTCGCGGTTCCCTATGTTGGAACGATTTACGTCGAATGAAAGAGTGGATTCGGTTGTTCAGGATATTTCCAAAGCTTTTATTCTCCCTGAATATGAGGAATTAGGAACTAGAACGATTGGTTTGGACTGGAAAGAGAAAAAGCTAAGATTTGATCAAATCCGCCGAATGGAAGGTAAAGACATTGGATATACAAGGGGGGAAATGGTTAGTTTTCGAGGAGTTTGAACGTCAATCAAAGTGATGTGACGAGAGTTATTGATATAAATTCGTTCGGAATATTTTTGCAAATAGTTTTGTCTGATATACGTCATGGAAAAATATTTTGACATACGTACATACAAAAATTCCAATTATCTACAGATATTGCAACTTGCCCACTAGGTATATGTCAGTTATATGTGAAGTTAAACAACGACGAAAAACCAATAATAATAATGATAAAAAAAAAGGACCTGCCAATATGCCAATTTCGTTCTGTTTCCCTGAAATGTCATTCTCCTTGCTCGATAAGAAGAAGGAGGCGATAGATAAAATAAGAAGGAATTCCGTTCGTAACGAAGCGTTAAACGACTTCCTTCGGTCGATAAGTGACTTCTGTGATCGACTCTCTTCCGTCTCATCGCTGCCATTATCTTCGATCTAGTACGGAATTCGACCCTTTACCTCTTTCACGACACTGTCATTCCCTCGCATGTCGATTTTCAAACGAAGAATAAGGATAAAATTGAAAATTTTCTTTTGTCTCTCTGTGATCCTTCCCTCTGCCGAATTTTCGCATTCCGAAACGAGATACTTTCTCAGATGTCGAATCAAATTCTTCAAAGTCGAAATACTAAGTACAATAAGACTTCGATGTTATAGATCATAGACTAAAAAGTAAGATTATAAAAAAAAAGAAATTCTAATTGATCATAGATTATCGATATCAGAGAATAAATCAGCGATCGATGATATAGCAAAATCGATGATCGTTCGTCGATGATAGATAAATAAAATGAAGATTGAAAAGCGTATATATATAAGGAATTAAATACATGACTTGCAAGTTATAAAGAGTTAATACTGGATTACAATCAGCTTGAAAAATAGGAATATTACAAAATGTCACGTTTCTAAAAAAAAAAGCTTCTGAAAAGATAGGCTTGTCAAAAAAAAATTACACGTTAAAGTTGAACGATTTTAAAAGATCAAAGGGAAAAAACTCTTTGACTTGAAAATTTTGATCATGGAAGTTTACAGCGTTAAAAAATTAAACCTAAAGTATCGCTCTTTCGAAAACACGAAGTTCCTATAGGATATTTCTTCGAAGTAATTATGTAATACAATTCGAGAAACCGGGAACACATTTTCAAGCACTTCGTTTCCATCGCACCCTAGTCTCGTCACCGCCATTATCGTCGATTTTCCGCGAAATTCGCGTAGTTCTCCGCATTCTAAAGGCCAGAAGTGGCGAGAACGATAGTTGCTCACGCGAAACAATTCGAAAATCTATATAAATTTGCTCAATGATCAGGTTTACGCCGTCGTTAATGGTAAAACGAGTTAGCTTAATAACGATCGATCGTAAAGTTTGGCAGACTTGAACGCCTCGGGCGATTTGATTTCGACGCCGTCTTTCCTCGAAAATCTACGAAGAAGACATTCTTCGAGAGTCTCGATAAAAATGGTCGACGATCGATACTATAAAATCCGAATTCACAATCTTTTACGAAGATTTATATTTTAAGAAATTTATCTACATTTACACTATATACATCTCGACTTTAAAATACGAATAATTGATCAATTGTAGATATTTATGTGTTCATGAAAAATTGTTTAATTTAAAAAATGCACAGTCTGCACACGATACACAAATATGAAATATATCCGAATCTGTTCAGCTTATCGTTATTCCCGCAATATCTTCGTCGATTAATACAAATTTTAATTCAAATTCCCTTTTCAAGAACTTGTTGTACTCATCGTCTTCTAACACCCACACAGTTCACAAAGTATCATATGACCGTGAGCGTCGAGATATTCGTCAAATTCTCCTGTGTGGGAAGGCAAAGAAGCAAGACGGAACAGAAATTGAAACGGAACAAGACAGAATCGAAGGAGAAACAAGGTCTGTCTCGTTCGGGAGCGCGCCTTTGTCTGGGCAGTTGATAGAGCTCTTTCCCTTGAAGTCGGTGATTCTCGAGCCATTTAAACGTGTCGAGCGACCAACACGGCTGCCTCGAGACGGTCAACGAATCTTTGGGAATAAATCTGCCGTGGAAAGCTGGCTAGAAAGATTAAAAGGACATCGATGGATGCCGACGAACGGGCAGAAGGGAAAGGAATGAGACGCCGCGTGAAACGGAATGTCTCCGAGCGTTAGATCGGGAGAAAAATATAGATCCAACCCGTGAAGTAGCGGACCAGCATGTTGAGAGCAAAGATCGAATCGTAAATACCGCGTTAGTCGACTGTTCCTTCGGAAGTTGCCTTCCCTTGAGAAGAGTGACAGCAGTTGAATGATTTTTATAGAAACATTTAGATAAATAATATAGATAAATAATCATACGTAATAATATTACGCAATATTGGCATATATACGAGGTATTAAGAAATATATAGGTAACATTTATAGGATGCAATTTTAATCGTCTAAGAATTCACGTACGAAAATTCTGATTGAAATTTATCTTCGAAATCGTAAATAATTTAATTTTGCACTCTATGCAAGTCTAGGGACTTACGTTTAATGGAAAAGTGGTACAAGTATAGTTCTTTTGAAATGATGGGTCCTCTTGAGGAGGATGACGAAAGGTTTATAGAAGGTCACTCTTGTAACAGAGGAAGATCATTATTATACATGATATTACGTATAATAATTATAGAAAAGATGCTGCATCTATACATGAAAAGCTCAGTAGAGAAACGCTACAGAAGTATAAACGCGCTTTTTTCAAAAAAAGAAATAATTCAAAAATACAACATAAAATATCTATATTTATCTGGAGGATCTAGTTATGAATCCTCAGCCTTTGTGACCATGTATAATGACCTGCTTCAATCCTTACAATCTACAGATTTTTACATTAAAACGTAACTTCACTTACAGTTTCCTCGTATCAGAAGATAAACATAATGATATTAAAAATATAGAAATCTTGTGAATATTATATAAAATACCATCACACAAACGTGAGTCACATAATTGGGCCACCTTAAATTATTCGTAATTTATTGATATATATTTATTGGTATTGGGAAAAGTTTTTACGAAGTTGAGTGTTTGAAAAGTCGCTTCGGTGAAGCATACGTAACACCTTTCGCACTCGCTGGTAGATGACCATCCATCAATCCCTATTTCCGCAAGTTCTCGGTTAGCCATCGATCCCTTCATATACATAGACCTTTCGTACTATCGCCGTATGTCTCTCGTGTCTAAAGCAACATCAGCAAGATAGCTTTACCGACATGTCCATCGGTATGTCCAGCAAGAAAACACGTGTCCCTCTTCATCTCCCTCTTCTTTTTGTACATCGTACTCTCTCAGTCCCTTTTTCATATTCAGTTTGCTAAACGTCATACGTTAGCAAAACATGCGCACCTTCTTTAACCTTTGTACATTCTTACCTCGGCCTTCCGATTTTTGAAACGTCGATCATGTATCAAATATCAAACGAGAGATACGTGCGAAACGTCAGGAAAAAATAAATACGAAAGAGCGATAAGAAAATTAGTATCTTAACAATTTCTATTTTCTCCTTTGAAAATAGTATGTAAATGTGTAGAAAAATCTTGAATCAAATACGTATTTTCAGCATTAAAAAAACAAGTACACAAATTAAATTAGACAATCTTTCAAACAAATACAGTGTGCATATACGTATACGATAATGAATAATGATTATTTGTTACAATAAATATATGATACATTCGAAGTCCTTCATGAACAGTCTACAATAGGATTTACCCAACAATGAGAATCACACGTCATGCCCTATATTAATTATTAAACTGCGAATGTTGATGCAAATTTGTATCTTCATAAGTACAAGTAAAAGAATTGGATTTAAATAAAAAAAAAACAAGGAATACTTTATTTCGGACATTTCGTAAGTTTGTTCATAGAACTCTACCCAATATTAAAATATATGTCGTAATATCAATATTCCCAATACTAATAAAAGTCCTTTTAAATTGCTTTCGTAAAAATCCCATTTAAGGTCTCAACCTAACGTCGGAGATAACAATAAACATTCTAAAATCTCATCCAAACTCATAACCATTTCGTCTTATCACCTTTTTATCCAAACACTCTATAAACGAGCGTTCAGAAACAACTTATAAATACAAACACACGAGGTTAAGGATACAACTTACCCGACAATGGAACACCCGGATCGACTTATCCATCCCCCTTCGACAACCACGTCTGCGCAACGATCCGCGTGATACGAACGGAGAGGCAAACGGCAAGAAGCGAGATTGATGGTTCGACCGGAAGTCTCTACCGGCCCGGCCCGTTTCAGTGGCATTAAGTCGGCCCCACGTTGCCCTTGGCATTTATATTCATCGGCAAGTTTGACTATACGCCGCAGAATGGCTTTCCACGAACGAGGGCAACCTCGAAAGAAGATATCGAAATCGGAAACGGAGAAAGGTGGAGTCGTAATGGAATAGGCAAATCCTCGCGGCACTCCATCCTTTGATGGCTACGAGAATCGGCCGTCCGCGAGGCACTCGAGGTTATAGCCGAGCTTTTATTTCCCGAAGCATCGATCTCCATAAAGTTGCGCCCGCGAAATGAGTTCTCCGGTCTTCGAACCGACCTCCTTCGAAATCGTACTTGCACGCGTAACGTCCGAGTTCCCGTGAACCTGCTCGAGCCCGCTGGTTTAATTGCGCGCCGCTCGATCCCACTTCCTTCGAACAGTTGCTATAAATACGTCGGCGATCAAGAGCTTCGAATAGCTACACGCTACATTCTCAATGTTTAGCTCTTTAGAGTGATAGCATCTACCAATTTTTCGTACTAATTCCATTTTACAGTCGCTGTGTTACAGTCGCAGTGAACAATTATTATCGGTGTATTACCAGCGTAGTTAACGTAAACAGAGGTAAGCGTGTTTTAAAGAGTAGCAAATCGTTTCTAATTTTTCTATCTTTTCTAATTTTTCGAAATATAAAATACAAGACTTGGCAGGTAAAATGTTTGTACTGGTAGTCAAAAACGCGTTCTTCGACGATCATACCTGGAAGGATTATAGACTCGGATAGGATATTTAAAATATAGATACTACGTCTTATACGAGTAACAAACAAATAATTAAATCACTCGCAAATTAATTTAACAGCGAATTAATTTAAGACAAACAACAGAAACTTCCCAAGAAGAATCCCAAATTTGTGATCAATAGCGTATATCTACCAGAGATAACAATACATATTTCATTTTCTCGCCAAATCCCGTTAAGTTGAACCTAGTTTATCATTATGTTGTTTAGAGAGAAAAGTTAGAGAACGAAACACATGGGTTCGCGTCCGATTATCGCAATTCCATTCGCCGACGATCGAATGGCACGAATTTTGCCGCAGACATTGTTGGAAAGCATGAAAGCACGCGTAAAAGACGAAGACGCCGACGAATCCGAGAACTTTGCTCCACGGCAAATCGACTTGTCACGAAATCCTATTGCCGCCTCCTGCATGTTTCCAGCGTTCTTCTCGTTTTCCACCTTCTCATCCTCCTCACCTCCCTGTCGTGAAACCCGATAAAACCTCGTTCGACGGCGTGCTCAAATTTTCGAGACGCTTAGCTCCATGATGCTCGCCCGAAATCCGATTTTCCGCGACGTATTCACCTTTGCTTGCGATGATTATTTCTTGCCCCATGCGTTTCGTTACGCGCATAAAATTTCGATTGTATTCGATTATTCTGCATAGGTTTGATAGAAACGTTAATCCCTTGCATGTTGACGATATTTTTCGTACCCTCTTCCCCACGCTTTTATAGGGAAACTTTTTAAAAACTGAGGAATTTATCTTCGAAGAGAAGAACATTGTAAGTTCGTGAATTTAAATTTGTACATTTAAAAATAATTCTCACGTTAGCAATACGAGTACAAAAGGCTAAAGAAATTAATAGAAAGGGCTAATAGAGATTAAAAATAGTGGCAACAAAAACTTTCATTCATAATATATATGAGGTATATTGATTTTTTTATTTCTCAAAGGAAATTCTATTCTTCGTGCAAGTGGAAGATAAAGTTGCGCCATTTACCTCTTACGTGCTCAATTCGTAAGTGTCACGCTCATGTAGCACGAAAAAGATGATGAAAATGGAATTAGAAGAATGTTAGTTTATCTCTCCTTTGATTTTTCTAACAAAAAATTATTATTCACTTTTCATTTTACTGGATCAACCGATTAATTTATAGAAGATATAGCAAATCCTTATAAGTCTTATAAGATTCTAAGAAGAACAAAGAATCGCAATGTAAAATTGTTGATTTACGTTTAGATAAAACTGCTGTAGATTCGCGTAATCTGAGTTCCATTTACGATGTTTTGCGTGCACGGTTCAGTAAAAAGTAGACAGTGTACAGATCCAAATGGGTTTTCATGAAGTATCGTGATGAAAATTCATAGGGGCGCGGGTGGGTGGAATCTGCGTTACGTGTCTGAGACACGATGCAACGCGTGACGCGCGAAACGACGCTGCAAGCAAAAAGGGTTAAAGAAGGAACGTGACTTTTTTCCTTTGTACACGGTGCACAGGTATCGCGAAAGAATGCGCTTTAAAATTCAAATTCCCGTGAAGCTGTCGTGAGGCCAAGTCGTCAGACAAACTAAAAGGAACTGTTATGTTACTGTAACAGTTGCAAATAATGAAAAATAATGTACAAACTGCGTAGAATTTCTTATCAGATGATTAACGATAAAAACTATCCCTCTTACGTTATCATTCAAACGTTTGGAATTATTTCTAGTATTCATGATTTACGAAGAATAATGAAATAAAAGAACCAACGTATTAAGATGGAACTTGATACGAAGGAATAAATGTGAATTAAATTGAAAAATAAAATAAATGTACATATTTTGATACATTATCGATACTTGTACAAAAAGCCAAAGTTTCAATATTTACACGTATTTCACAACGTTATTATTTCGCATAGAATGTCGGTCAAAGTACTCCGGCAAAAAATTAATGGTTTTTCCATTATATATTATATTCCTTTCTTTGTTATAGTACTGTTACCTTTCCTCGTTTTTACACGTCACGTGTAATTTCGCAGATTATAACAACTTCCCAATAAACAATTATTTCCAACATAAACAATACTATCTGTTTAGATTCGATCGCTTCGATTGTATTTGTAAAAGGTATGAACTTGCGTAAAAACTCGCAGTCCACTAATACCTTTTTACTTTGAAGCATATATTTCCCTATTTTTTTTTTCCTTCGATCGCGACAAGACAAATTTCTGCCATTTACTCAGAATAAAAAATGACGGTAACGTAATCAGCGATGCAGAAAAAAGTAGGTTTCTTAGAGCGACAATAATGAAGACTGTCTTTAATTGAATCCTTCTCAGAATGCCCCTAGGAAGCGTTAAACAAACTATCGGCATTTCGGCCACGTGAGAGTACGCGTTCGATGCTGGATCCACGATAAATCCTCTTCTTTCCTCGCGCAACTCAACCTTCCATCTTTCACCCTCTCTCTTTCTCCTTCTTCTTTGCACCTCTCTCTCTATCTCTATTTCTCTTTGATCTTTTTGTTTTGCCTCACTGTACCCAGCCAAGCTGCGACTGCCGGTTTCCGGTCTGGAATTTCCGGCTTAGCTTAAGAGCTAATAGCACAGCTAGGAAAGCTACGCTTTTCTCTCTTACAACTGATCTATCTCCCGGCCCTTTCCTTTCGATTTCTTGACAGATGATCGTTCTCCTGGCGCAATTAATTCTCATCTTCGACCAACGGCTTGCCATCGTGAAACCAGTTGGAACGAATCATCCAAACGTGACAGCTTGATCAATAAAAGTGTTGGGTTATAACATAAATTCGTACTGCATTTCTATTTATTATTCTAAACGAAGAAATGGAAACTTATATATGTTACAACCCTAATATTTTCTCATATGGCATTCATTTCAATTTCTATATATATAACATGTACAAGTACACACAAACTTCGTATTATTCAGTCGTAACATAAATTCATCTTGTTCTTATATTTATTGCAATATGAATGGTTAGAACACTTCAAAGAATGTGAGTAAAGTCAAGAAGGAGTAGAGAAATTATAGAAGAAAGAGAGAGAGAGAGAGAGAGAGAGATAGGAGATGAAAGTGAGGTTCTAAGGAGCAGGGAAGAAGATGTACAAAGAGAAGGAAAGCAGTGGACTAGAATACAAGGATCTAGATTAATAGGAAATACAGGAGAATAACCATAAGAAGTATACCAAAATATTTACGGTAGAGACGGAAGCTAAGGAGCAAAAGCTACTGAGAAGAACAAGAAGAATAACAACTTGGAGAATGCACGTAGATTTTGGGTGAGTAAAAAGGAAAAGAGATGCTTATTCTGTAAAACCAACGAAAAGGCATTTGAACACATAGAGGATATGCAAAAGAATTGATAGAACAAACGTAAGCGTGGAAGAAATGCTAATGGAGGAGCGAAAAGCGGAAACTACGCAAAGTGTGAAGCCAATGAAATAGTTTAGGGTAGTTTTAAGGAATGGTAATGCTTTATAGCGAAGCAGAAACGGTTCTAGAATAGAAACGAAAAGAAATAATTATCTACAGCTGCTTCGATAACAGTACGAGTTACAATAGCAACCTACGTAACCAAGTCCACTTTCTGGGCTAACAAACTGAAATGAATAAATTCGCTACTACTACTGTTTATTAAAATATATGTATAGATAATATATGTATACTAACTAATATATGAATATATTTAATATATGTGTGATTATATAGTACATGTAAGTGTATGAATTTGCGTTACAACCCAATACAATATCATCGGTGCTTCCAAAATTGAATTCTCACAATTCTGTCCTATACTATACGATTTTTATCATATATTTTAATGTCAATAATCATATATTTTATTGTTATTTCGGTATTACTGAATTCCTTGAAATTATTAGTTACGAGAGAATAGAAACACTCGCGTTCAAGGACGACAAGAGAAACAAGGAATAAGGGTAAGACGAGCCAAAAGTGAATAGAGGCCATGGTTCGTCTGAATATTCCGATACAACGGACGATCAATAAATAGACGCAATTCCTAGGAAGCTATCCTGTGGAAGCTCCCTCCCTATCCAATCCTTATTACCCATTATCGATTTCTATTTAAAACGGAGCTTCGGCAAGACCGAAATACATACACGCGTGACCCTTGTATATCTGTCAATAGCGAATACAAACATCATTGTCACGGTTGACGTTGATTCCGGCTACAGCCAAACCTCGTACTCCGCCAGTACTAAAATGATATCAATCCCGATACTGTATAATTTAATCACGTTGAATGAACAGATGTATAACAATCTAATTAACTTTGGGCTGATATCTTTGGTTATTAGATAGTTATTAGGTTATTTCATAATTTGATTTCAGATATTTACTTCTAATTTCTATTATATATGTAGAAGATCTAAATCCTATTTGAATACATATGGCTGTCATCCTTGCGTTACTACTCTATCAAATTTTATCTTTTAAGTTTTAGCTATCGCCTAGAAATAAACAAACTTTTCACCGAATAAAATATTCAACACTCGAAACGACAATGATCCATGAATAAGGATTCACTTATGCTGATTATCTACGAGTAACGCTTAGAGAATCGATAGAACTCGAAAGAATCGCTAAAAAAATCACATTCTGTAGCCAGAAATTTATTCATCTAAGTTACTTAATATTTTCAGAGAAAGATCTTTAAACAAAGCCGTGTATAAAAATACTAGTACCATGAAACAAGTATCCTGCACGAGGTAAATTATAAGCCGTAAATTATAAAATTCCCTCGGTGAGATCTCAAAAATATCTTGAACCTTCTCTCTCATCCACGGGTCAGAATAAAATATAAAAAAAAAAGGAAGAAACTCGTAGAATCCTTCGTAGAATAAAAAAGAAGCAGCGATAATTTCGCGACAAATATTTCTCGCCACCTTTTCTTCTCAATCAGGCTAGTTACCCTAATCGATGCCCCGGCAACAGCCAACGACCATGTTCTCCAATCGTTTCTAGAGGGTTTCTTCCCGATCAAGAGTCATTCGTCCCGCAAACACGCCGAGACGAGGACAAATAGCATTTGCAAGGGGCCTCGATCTTCCTGGAGGATCTTCGATTCGGCTGATTCTTTTCTCGGCCGGTGATTACGGGCCCGATAGCGTCCTCCTGTTGGCTCTTGGCTGTATTGTACCACCGATCCTGCTCATCCGTTTCCGTGAATCTCTCCACAGTCTCGGGTCTACCGGGTTGTTTCGTCACAAAGTGATCCAACGGATTAAGATACTCAATTTCCAGCTTCCTCGACACGGTGTTCAAACGCGACTCGCTCTCTTCTTTCATGAAATCGAATAGACCGGCAACGTTCATCGGGACGTTGGTGTGAGAATCCAACAGATTCAGCTGCATCGAGTTCAACACCACTTCACCTGGTGGATACCTATCCCCGTAACAATTTCGTAAGCAGGACTCAAACGTTTTGAATCGATACGAATTGTAATCCCATGTGATATCAACGACAGGTAAAACCTGATCGGTTTTCACGAACGTGGAGGAATATTTCGCGACCACGTTCGGCTCGGCTTCCTTCGAATTTCTAGCCTCTGTCTTGACCGTTGGCTTAGGAACCGATAGCGTTTGATTCGGTATCACTGGCCAAGATGAAACAGTTCTCAGGTTGGTCAACGATATCTTGGAATCGGAGCTAGGGACGCTGAAGACGCTAGGTTCTTTGGAATAGTGTTGCAGTATGTTAGGGACGGATGATTTGTTGAAATCTTCCGCGTTGGTCGCGTAGTAATGGAAAATCGTGCATAGCTTCTTTGGATCTGCCTATGGAGCAAGGTATTACGGTTTTATCGTGACTCCTGCGATTTGAATTTACGAAGCTCTATACAATTGTTAAATTTATATACTTTTACATACGTAACTAAGAAAGTGAAATGTAAATACACGCGAGACATTGAGAGCAAAAGTGGGTTAGCTTGGACGCTCGGCAAACGATGCAGTTTGCTGATTCTGATTTATAGCTACAGAACATACGAATTTATTCCCCGCGAGAATTGCCATTATCGTGGCAAGTAAGCGATATAACACTGCCGATGCAAATAGCAATGCAAGTTCACAATTGGATGATTTAATTCGATCAAAAAGCAGTTAATTTAACGAAAGGACAAATAAAATTTCATTCCAATAAATGAAATTCAAATAAATTATAATAATATAATTCGTAAAATAAGAACGTATTAAATAATCCGTTCAATTTAAAAAAGAAAAGCTCTATAACCTCTGATAACCTCTAAGAAGTTTTTCAAACTAGAAATCTTCTTTACGATATTAGAAAAAGATACTTTGTATATTCATATTAATTAATATATTTATATTAATTACATACGATTAACATTTGGAGCTGAACGGCGATAGAAAACACAAGGATCAAAGTGAGAAACAGAGCGTAGATGCTCGCCATGGTAAACTTAAAACGAATCTCGTTTTCGCTCTATGAAAAGGCTAAAATCTCGACCAGTTTCTCAGGCCTGGACATCTTCATCGCTCTGTGGCTCACGATATCGACAGAAGACATCGTTTAATCGAGCTTCTCTTTTTCCTTTTTTAATTCTATAAAAATCGGTGGCACACCGGGTCCCATCGGACACCACGGCTTGTGAATCGATTTTTTTACGACACGATACGAGACTACAGAAACCTGTCATTTGTTTATGGAAATACGTGCGGTCAAAACGAAGAATTTTGTAACCTATCTGGACGTTCCGTTGACATTTCTACGTTTAATACGTATCCGTGATAGAGTCTCGTTTTACGTAAAAATATACAGTCGCTCGCTGAAAGTATTTGAATACTTAGCAGGACACTTTTTACATACACGTCGTGATTACATCGATAAAATTTGAAATCGATTTAAGAATATAATATAGAAGTTAGAAGATATTTTCTGTAAAAATGAATAGTCGTTTTAAGTACAAAGAGCGTAGGACTGAAACATAGTAAATCGTTTTTTTAAAGCAACTTGAAGAATTAGGACTGTTGAGGTTGACTGATAGAGGAACGAGTGGATGAATTTATAGTAGAAAAATATATTGAGATAAGTATAGGTATAGGCATAAATACAGGTATAGTGTATACCGATCCAGATCACTCTTACAGTGTTACAATACAATAGGAAGAAGATATGATAAGGAGCACGTTCATATATTTATAGCAAACGACATAGTTAGTTAAACTTGGTGTGTAACTCTAGCTGAAAGCTACAAGAAACAGCAATAGAAAGCTCTTTTATTTCTGAATCTTGTAATCCAAAATAAAATTTATATTCAAAGGCACAATTTTTATTTTATCGATTATTTTGAATGTTTTTCGATAAATTCTATTCTCTTCGTAACAGCGATGTCCAAGTCACGGATATACAACAGAAAAGATGTAGAGTTTTTTTTTAAGTAATTACTTCAACAAGGACATTAACAATCAACCCCATTTAAACAAAATTCTTGTCCTGTTTAATTTTGGAATTAAATATACATTTCTCTCATTTCCTTGAATATTTCAAAAATAAGATCTCGTTGAATATCGAGGCTTATTAATATAACGAATAATTTACAGCTTAAATTCTTTTCTAATCATTGCGCTAAATATTGCGTTAAATATTTCGTAGCTTCTATGAACAATAATGTCGTGTAATGATCGTCAAAATGATGAAACATCGTAGAACGCACTATATACTCGCAGAAAATTTCTACCAGTGTACAAATATTTTTATAGGCTACTGTATATCGATGTCTAAATAAATATTTGAAAAGCAGCAAAATAAAGAGAAACGTGGTAAGATATGGGGAATATACATAGAAAAAAAGAAGCGACGCAGATTGAAATTTCACTGAAAACACAAAGTGAATAACAGCGATGTTCTGATAATATTGAAAAACAGTGATCACGCCGGTCTCGGTGATTCACGGAGGAAAATTTCATCGCATTTCCATACGCAAGGGCAGAGAACGAATATTTTTTCTTTTTCGTTTTTTTCGTCGCGTAGACTGTATACACTATGCTAATCTGCCACGTTTTAATATTGCTTTGTGGGATTAAACTTTGAAAAAACACCACCGTTTATTTTGTAAAAAAACAGTCGAGTATCCGACCGATGTGTTTTGACAAACACGTACAAAGATGCTTCTGAACTTCGAACTTTTCCAATTTATTAATAAAATCCAATACAGAACCACTACTTGTTGTGATCCTAAGTGATGCTACTTTAAGCGATCTTAATTTTAGGTAAATTCCCTAAGCCTTTCTTTTTTGTTCTTATGCGATTACCAAAGTACTCAAAGCTGTTTTATGCTACTAACGTTTACCCTGTGATCGATCAATGGTAACGTGATCGCTAATGTATGAACATTTTCTCTGAAATCATTCTTGACCAGTTCCGATTTCAACTACTTGCGTGGAGAGTGTCCAATCCAACGCAGCGTGGAAAATAATCCATCAATCCCGTTCTTTCAGCAATACCTTCGTACGATACTCTAACATGATGAAATTGGAACTTTGAAAAGTTTCCACACTCGCGGATGTAACAAGGAAGAAATACAACTTTCGAAACGGCGAACTCCAGTAGCAAAAATACAGCTCGGGAATACATAAACAAGTAAAATTGATTTCAACGATAAAGATACAATACGAGAACACGTAGGAGAAGTTTCAACAGTAAAAAAAACGATTTAAAGATGTTGACGCGAAAATAGCACGACGACACCGAGCTAAGTATTCCAATAATGAAAAGAACAAACGAAGTACACGTACCGAAAATGAGATTTCAGTTCAAAAAGAAAGCAAAGGATAAAGAGACCAAAAAAGATACATCGCGACAATGAAAAGAGCATCGCAACGACAGCAAAAAAAAAAAAAAGAAAGAAATAGGAATTCCAACAATATAGGGACAATACGAGAACATCTGGTTCGGCCATCGTTCCATTTTACAAATCTACGAAACCCCCGGCGTGTTTCGACCCTTATTTCGCGTGCACGCTCAACCCATTTCCATATGTATACACCGCACAATATAAACAGAAGCATTAAGCGTCAATCAGAGTGGAGTAATTTGAAGCAGCGGGCCGTAAGAGGAAGTAGAATCTCGGTGGCGCGTCAACCTCGAGCCCCGAACCATAATAGGATGCAATTTAGAAACGGTCGAAACAGACAATACCGCGTCCTTCGAAGCGTAAATCATCCACCGCGGCAAGAGTGAGAGGATGGAGTGTGGAAACTGCAATGGGTAAAATGGGAGGGTGGAAGTGCATATCTTAATTACAATATTCCCACGAGCTGAACACAGGACTCTTGCCCGGTTCGCCAACCAACCCCTTAGCCTTTCCAGCCAGCCTCTAGGAATTTAATTAATTTGCCAGTGGCAAGCAGGCTTGCTCCTTGTCGCCACTCTGAAATATTGTATCCTTCCCACCCTTTAAAACCCAACGCCACCCCACGAGTGCCACCGTAGTATCGCCTTTACTCCCTTACTCTCGTACCCTGATCTTCTAGTTGCTTGTATTCTTGCAACGCAAGACGCCTTGTTCGGATATCATTGAATTTCACCGGAATATTGACACGAGAGCCTTCGTCGTGAGACGAAACGTCGGACCATCTATTTCCAAGTATTTTGTAGCATCCTTACCGATACGCTTTATTTTAAGTTTGGTGTTTTGGTGAGTTGTTAAGTTTGTAGCAAATTTAAACTTGTTATTTTAACGTTTGTATAGCGAACGATAAATTTGTAGATCAGTATATCGTGTGATATCTTATACGAAATAAAACTATCTTTAAATTTCATTATAACCGTTTCCACTTTGTTTAGTTTACGTATGAAATCTCTAAACTATGGTATACCTAGTAGATAAGACTAGTATAATACGAGTGAGTATGGATATGTCACTCTCACGTTAATTTACTTTCGTTAGAAAATGTCTTGTTTTCAAAATTTAAATAAATGTTTTTAAATGAAGTTTCTCTCCATTTGCTTTTTGTAATATAAAATAATTACGTGATATAAGATAATAAATGTTACATGTATGTGACTTCAAGTAACAAGTGTTCTGTAGGATAAACGATCAACTCTTTCGTTAAAAATCTGTCTGTTTACTCGGACGTTGGATAAAGGAAAATTATGTAGGAAGCCATGCAAGACAAAATGGAAGAGCGATAATTTTATTTCGTGTATGGAACAGTAAAATGAAATGGTTAAACGTTGCTCCTCTGCGATTAATATTGCGTGAGAGCAGGATATAAGCATCGTATGCGAACTGATACCGCAACTCATGTGCTTTTTCTCTATCCGATCTCAACGTCTTGCCGAGAATTATGTTATTCAAATAATCACTCAGTCATTTCCAGATCACTTATATCATGATTTTCGAAACATATTCCTCCTTTTAAGCAAGCGTTAACTCTCGTTAATTAAAATAAAAATTCACTGTATTTTTCTTTCAAACGGTTTACGTTTAAAATATTTCTATTAAAAATTCTCTATTCTTGAAATCTTGAAATCATTACGTGATGAGATTTTAAAAATTCTCTTGATTTACTATTGTATCCGTTGCCAATGAAATCCTTAAATTTCAATTTACACGTGTTAGAGGCCGTTAATGAACCGATCGGTTGCACGCTAATTAATAAATTTGCAACGTATTTTCTTTTATTCTTTTTAAATCTTTGGTTTCATTGTTCGTTCATTGTTCGATATTTGCGGATAATAACGACATTCTGTTTCCGATAAACAATTGCTTTCGAGAATGAACTTTAACAACGTATATGCCGGTAATTAGCGAGTGGAATGGAAACTCTTTGGATTTTACATCTACAATCAAACGAAAAGATATGCTTGAAAGGATAAAAGCAAAGAGATTCTGTTACGAACGAAATAATTATTTAAGTGAGCGTTTCAATTTACATTTTATACATTTATCCGCGTTGCTGAATAATTTCCACAACATTTGCAATTCAACATTTCTACGATATCTTCGGATAATACTATCGGTTCTCTCTTACGATGAACGTAGGATCCGTAGCCAAGGATATTGAAAACGGAGCGATTAATTTCGTGACCGTGCATCCATCATCATTACGTCAATTTCAGATTACCGGGCAGAAGACAGGACCTTCGTCCTCCCGCTACAAGATGATCCAAGCAGAACTCGAAAAAACAAGTCATTTAGTCGAGCACGGAAAAAAGGAGGAGTGGGGGAGGAGGGCCTGAAAGGGCTCAACTAGAGAAAGGAAAGAAAGGATGGATCGTGGAGAACGAAAAGCGGCGAAAGATGGATGAAGAAAAAACGGCGTCCCGTCAAGGCGAGGACGGTTGGCCATCCGCCTCATCTGCCGTTGAAAAGGTGAAAATCTTGATTTGAGTGAGCGCTTTAGATCGTCGCGCCCGGAAAACTCGTAAAAAAGCACCGAGAACGCCAGGAAATCCTTCGGCAAAGCCATTAACGACGATTTCTCCTAAGCCATCGAATCCCACTTCTTCCGTCGATGTCTTCCAATGTCAACCCCATTCCAGGGCTCGTCAAAGCGACGCCATCGACGTGCCGTGAAAGAGAAAGAAATAGAAAGAGAAAAAAGAAGAAATGAACGGGAGGAGCGAAGAGAGTCGAGTGGAAATGACGGAAGGTAAAGTTCCAGCAACCAAGTAACGAAGGGAAACGAGGAACTGTGAAAAATGCAAATGGTACGATCAGGACGTGAGCGTGGGAGGGAAGAAGGAGGGGGAAGAGGAGGTAATTTGTCCTCCAGCTGATAAGTCTACACAAAAAATACGAAATTTGCTTTAGACGTTCTAGGTCATCGAATTCGGGTTACATGTAGAAACCTTTTTTAGTTATAATACGTATATCATATACTCATATACTGTAATAAATAAATGGCGAATTGTTCTTAATTTCAACAATAAGAAACAATTCATAAATACTAATACGAAATCTTAGCAATGAAAATGGCACGAGGATACTAAGCTGAAAAGTATTCATAATTGAATAATTCACTCAATTTGAATGCCATTGAAAGTATTTGGACCACGATCAAATCATCTATATATTAATCTTTAAACGCTACGTTCTATTTACTTATGTTCGATCTGTGGACAAAAACACAGAAATTTAACACAATATTTCAGACACAAAGATAGTGCATATGGATCATACGGGAAAGCATATGAGCTATAATCCTATAATGAAGATAAAGGGGAGAAATACAAATCACCAGCATGTATATATATATAACAGCGTAGTAAATAATGAACTTTAATATTAGAATTCGCTCACACTTCTCAACATCACTAAAAACAGGAAAGAAAATTAAAAGTTTTAAGTGATCCTAATTTGATGAACAGGAGCTGCATAGGGATTAAAAGACATAAAATTCCCTCCTTATCTACAATTACAGATCGAAAAAAAATGCTTAAAAATTTTAATATTTGCTCAAAATTAAAACGTAGCTATATAAAGAAATACGAATTTAAATGTGCACCTTTAAAATTTATATCTTTTGTAGCTTTAAATATCTCGATATAAGTCTATCTATCGAGAGATGATAAAATAGAATAGGTAAAGAACAGAGTGTAATAGATCTCTTATGACATAATATTTTTAAGGAACATTAAAAAGATTTTGGAAAAGATTTTTAAAGATATTCTGTTTTTAAGATTACAGCTAAATTTTATGCAAAAAAAATATTAGTGAATGTTAATTGACGTCATTGCGAACTCTGTTGACGTGAGTTCGAAATAATCGGTCGATATTTCAGTATATGGCCATATCTAATTATTACCATCTGTGCTATTATAATAATATAATAATAATTTAAGTTGTAATAACGATCCACGTAATCATCGATTCATAAAAGTGGAATCATCATTTTTTGAGAATGCAATATTATTGTCAACATTATCATTACAGGGTAACTGACAATACAGAAGTAGACGAACATTCTATTTACCTGCTGTGGCATTTATTTGGGTTCCTTAGATTATTGAATGATTAAATGTACTGCTAGTTATAATTATGTACATATCTTTAATTTCGAAATTTTAGGAATGTAAAATTACTTTTAACGAAAGCGATCGATCGTAACGATAAATCAAGATGACTGATGAGTCAATTGAAAAATTTATATTAAAAGTATCTAATTGTATAGTGTTTTTATTGCTATGGTACACTTAAATTAAATTACATCGTAACATCAGCCACAACATCTAACATATTATTGTATATTTAATTAATAATAATTAATAATTGTTCGATTTGCAAGATGCTTTATCTCAATCACACTATTAACAATAACATGCCTAAACGATCGACGATCAGGCTTGACAACACAATGTAAGGATTTAAGGGTAACTTTTGCATTTTACTGTGTTCGTCCCGCGTCTACATATTGTCTTGTAAGTTACACAGTAAAATGAATGTTTTCTTTGCTGCGCGTTTATAATGTAATATCAACCATTGTAAATGATCTATATAAGAATATAAAAAAGTAAGGTCAGAAAAACACAGTAGATGGTTTTCTAACTAGTACGCATTCATCACAATCTTCAAACACACCGTCAGATGTTATTTATCTCGATCACCATACTTGAATAATATTGTTATAAAATTTTTTGTATCACTGTAATGTACGACCAAAAAAAAATGCCTCTTTGTTTGCAACCACATATAGTAATTCCTGAGATATTAAAATATTATTGTACTAAAACATTTGATCTTAATAATATAGACTCTACATGCTGCAAATTGCAGAACATTAGTGTTATCTATTGGCAGCAAATATGTATTAAGGTGGACTTGCGTTTATGTTGCTTATGTCGAAACTACTTTGTAAGTAGTTTAGAAATATGTACTTATTCTTATGTTCGTCTTCCTTGTACGCTATGTAACGTCAAATCGATAAACACATTTATTAAAAACAAAAAAATACTGTTCAATTGGTATATGTATTACCAATCACTGAATACTTGAATCTTTTTTTTAAAGTCGACTATCTTTATCGTGAATTACTTTGTGTTTAAGCAGTTTGCTTTATAGTATAAATTCCTACAAAGCCCATGTCACTTGTATTGTGAGTGCAAATAGCGCCTTATACGCAAATTTCATGAATTCACATAGAGGAATGCATGAAGATATTTCATTATTTTTTATCGAACAACCCGAAAATCTGCTCTTTTTCAATTTGTAATATAAGATGCTGTTGCATCAGTATATGTATCTTCACGTTATAACTGCAAGCTGTTAGTAATACTTACATCTAAGACCTCATATATGGATAATCGTATTCACGTAAAGGAACAAATGTTTCTTTGATTGACTGTGGCGATGCCCAACGAAGAACGTAATGAGGTCCGCCAGCCTTATCATTTGTTCCAGACATTCTACTACCACCGAATGGTTGCTGACCAACGACCGAGCCTGTCGATTTATCATTAACATAGAAATTGCCAGCTGTATATTTAAATTCTTCGAGAGCTCTTCTCGCCCATTTTCTGAAGGGTAACATTGTATAATGAGATAAAGTACAAATATGTTAAAAACGAAATGAAATGCTTACTCGTCTTGCGAGAATATCGATCCAGTTAAAGCATAAGGTGTCGAGGATTCTACCAATTTCATCGTTTCATCGAGGTTTGAATCTTTATAAACGTATATTGTTAATACAGGGCCAAATATTTCCTCTGTTATTATCTTATCTGTAGGGTCTTTTGTTTCTACTATTGTCGGATCAATGAAGTATCCAATCCTAATGGAAAAGAAAGGAATTAAAAATAATAAGAAAATACATATTTAACAGATTGTATGTAAAATGAAACATACGAATCATCGTATTTCCCACCGCCGATAATTTTTAAATTAGGCGATTTTTTGGCATATTCGATATAACCAGAAATTCTTTTAAATGCAGTAGCATCTATAACGGCTCCGGCGAACACGGTAAAATCTCTAATGTCGCCAATCTTAAGTGCGTCACGAAGCGATAGAAGGCCTTCCTTTATCTATGTATATAACAGTGTTTGAAATTGGAAAATTGAAAAGACTGAAATCAAAACTATGTGTAAAATCTACCTTTGGCCACAATGATTCTGGAACATACATTCTACTGCAAGCTGAACATTTTTGACCATTAAATTCAAAAGCGCTTCGTATCGTCCCATTAATAACTGACTCTACATCAGCACTCGCGTGTACGAAATGATAATTTTTTCCGCCACATTCGCCTATCAATTTGGGGTAGTTCTTATACTTCCCCAGATTTTTGCCAATTTGCATCCACAAACGATTAAACGTGGGAACTGATCCGGTAAAATTAATCCCGGACAAATAAGGTGAAGCAGTTATAGTGTCACCAAAAACGGGACCTTCACATGGAACAAAATTGACTACACCTGGTGGTACACCAGCTTCTTTACATATCTTATAAATCCACCAGTTAGAAAGTAAAGCTGTATCAGATGGCTTCCAGAGTACTGCATTACCCTAAAAATGTGTGATACAACGTTTGTAATATATATTTATTGTATAACATGTATTGCGCTTGAGTTTGCAATGTATAAATCATTTGTATAGTAAGACACATAAAAATGAAATAATAAAAAAAAATGCAAACCATTAAAGCAGGTGTATAGCTAAGATTACCACCAATGGCAGTAAAGTTGAATGGTGATACTGCTGCAACAAAACCATCCATTCCTCTAAATCTCATTGAATTTAATGTTTCTTTAGAATTGGTTGAAATTGGTTGATATTTTAAAGCCTCTTTGGCAAAATATGCGTGCATTCTAAAGAAATCAATTAATTCTGCTGCACTATCGATTTCTGCTTGAATAACAGATTTGCTCTGTCCGAGCATTGTAGCAGCATTTAATTGCTGTCTGTATTTTGTTGCCATCAAATCAGCTGCCCTCAACCAGATTTCTAAACGCTGTTCAAATGGACATTTCTCCCATTCACGCTGAGCCTTTACAGCAACATCTATTGCCTTTTTGACTAGATCAGGTGTTGCCCAATGATATTTTGCAATCTTTGCTTTATGATTATGTGGCTGAAATATATATTATAACTGTCACTGATATATACTCTATTGTTAATTTTTTACTGTATGTTAGTTCTTTACTGTTGTACTTGTTAACTTACCATAACTTGATATTTACATAAATCTGTTTTAATTTCTTCATTTCCAATAACCAGGGGTACTTCCTCACAATCACTGGCCATTTTATCCAAAGCTCTCTCCAATTCTGCCCTCTCAGGGCTACCTTTTTTATAATTAAGGACAGGTTCATTTTCCAAAGGAAATTCAGCAGGGTTTGGCAATGGTATTATCGTTCCTAAACATCTTGTACCAACTCTGTTTAGAAAAGTATGAAATATATATAATTACAAAGGAAATTACAAAAGGATTACTAGGAAATCAAACTTATTTCAATTGTAACATTTTTTTTAAGTATTTTCACATATCCCGTTTATACATTCATAGTGTTTATAAATGTACTCGTATCTAAATTTACTGATATAGAACATAATAAGATTAAAAGAGAGAATACATATTAGCTTCTTGATACCATCTGTCAATATTTATCTATGTACTTTGTAGTAAGAGTTAAACTCATGATGTTATCTTCAGCACAAGATTTTCTCTAATCAATCTTTTATTTTAATAAATGATAAAGGTAATAGAAAATAATACAAAAATTATGAAAATAAAAAATTATTATTTATTTCTATACGCATTATAACATAAAAGCAATATTTTTATTTATTTAAAATCTAAAATAAAATCAAAAATATATCTTACATAAATAAAAAGGAGAGAGAAATTATTTTCAAGGAAGAATGTTATTTTAAACTTGCTTACATGTGTCAAGCCGACATCATAGTCAGATTATTACATAACACAAATTCAATGACCCATGTCATTACAGTTATCGCTGCATTACTAATTAGACATTAATTTGATAACGAAAATTATCCCAATTGAATTAAATCAATGAAGTTGCGGATAAATTAAATGGATGAAGTGAATGAATCGATATAAAGGTAATTATACAAAGCGGCCTTGTAATAAAGATTCACTATTTTCAGTAATACATTCCTTTCCAAAATATCGCAAAACATTACATGATATACATTGTGTATAAAGTTTTGAATTCAAACAAATCGAAAAGTTGTAATTTAAAAACTAATTGTAAAAAAAATCTAGAACATATCAATAAGCGAATATTGGGGCTACCGCATAAAATTTTGCTGTATTTTATACATTTACAAACGTCCGTTATAGCAGATGTTACCGTCTGCTCTATCCATATGTGTTGGTTTGTAAAAATATGTTTCAAGGGCGCTCACATATATACAATGAATAAAAACATTATTTCAAACTAATGTTAACATGTAATCTAATTATCTCAAAGTATGAATATTTATGAATAATTTTATGAGAATCATTTAACAAAGCAAATTAGAATCGAAATACGTACATATATATATATACATAAGTGATATGACACGTTCATATATAATAAATGTAATAAAGTTCATGCTTCCTACATGCATTCTCATATGTATGTTCACATTTACAGTCAATACTATAAATCTGGCTAATATTAAATTTTACAAATATGTTCTATATATTATAATATAGGTTTACAAAAAAAAAAAGCGCAAGAGTAATGCATTAAAATGGACATTGAAAAGTGACCCGCAAAAATAGTTAAATGGAGAAAAATACAAAAATACATTGACAAAAGTATGATAGTCGGTAAACTACCAAAGAACACCTTTCACGTCCATATTATAGTGGAAAATTCCGATGGAGCCCACAAAGTAGTCTATCCTTTCCGTAGACGAAGAGGTATGTGAACAGAGAAGTTTAGACAAAGAAAATGAATCAGAGGACCAATAACACACCAATGAGCTGACATCTACATATAAACGCGCCCCTTCGTTTATGATCGTTATTACATAGTGCGTGTGTTAATGCGCGAAAGTAATCAATATATCATAGTGGGATTTAACATATCTGATAAAATACACAAGACACCAACTACGAAAGCTTTAGTTTTGTTTATACGTGTAATTTTAGTTAGTAATTTCGCGTTTAGCTACTCACTTTTGACTGTTAATTATTAACGCTTGACGGCAAAGACTCAACATTGTCTTTTTTTTGATTCTTTTGATTTATATTCCCTTTAGAACTTTTTACATGAACACCTTCACGTTCGTCGTAAAAAATTTTGCAAAGGTATCAATAAACCTTTCTCTCTATAATCACTGTAAAGACTGATTAGGATGCTGAACTGTCGAAACTACGAAACTCGACAGTGGCAACCATCGAGCAAATAGTGAGCCAAACCTCCCCCCATGTATACCCCACCCTCCGTCAATTCGACTATGAAACAGGACCGTAATAAGATTCCGAAAAATAAGGCGTTGGTTAATTCTTGAATAAAAATATGTATAACATAGATAGATAAAAATACATAAATATACAATTATAGATTAATTGTCATTTATAAGATATTTTATCCGAGAAGTTATTTCATAAAATTTGTAACAGATTATTATATTATATGTAGTGTTGAAAGAATCGTCAAATATTTCGGTATCAAAATGTCGAAATATAAAATATTATTAACTCTCTATTAATAACTATAAATAACGAGAAAAAAATAATATAAACTATTTTGATCCTGCTTAAGGCGGTATATTTGGATTCATATTTAAATTAATCTATTAATATCTATATATATATATATATATATAATTATTTTATTACATTCATTTGGTTTACATTTTGTTTTTTTTTATGAAATATAGTACAGTATAGTAGTATTAATATAAAGTAACATCAATTAAATTGATGAAATTTAAACAAAATGTAAACCAAATGAATGTAATAAAGTAATTTCATTGTTACTATATATTGTTTCAAATATCTAAAAATAAAACATATAAAAAATCCGTCGATCTTTTTATAGCCCAAACAATTTTTTCAATGTATATTTTATCAAATGCATAAAAATAGATACAAGGTCTTAAAACAAAGTATTAAAAAATTTAGTTTTCGAAAAATATATAATCAAAATGTTCACTTCGGGTACATTATACTTTCATAGATTTATGATTCATTATATATCATAGGATTCTCTAGACTACTCTGTTTTTTCTTTTTGTCTACTATCAATTATGAAGAAATTTTATCAGTATACTGAGGAAATAAATGAATAATTCAACTTGTACAAATCACGTATAATTTAATATTGCAATTATCTAAAATTACAGAAGATGTTATTAGCAAGCAGACTTTTTTCAATTGTCTTCTTGCTGCATTTGTAATTCACGTAATAGCTGTGCCCTTTGTTTTTCCAACTCATCCTCTGAAAGTTCATGATGTTCAGCATTTTCAGTAACAGACCCTTCACTATGAGCAGAAGCTCTTCTATGTTTTTCTTCCTTTCGTTTTCTTTCTGGTGATTCTTCAGAAGACGGAAGTCTCGAATGTGATCGCTACATAAACCATGTGCAATTAACCATGTGCAAACTTAAATCTAAACAAACTTAGAAAATTGTTAATTATATTGCAATATTAATTAAACTTACGGAATGACTACGACCTCTCTTCTTTTTACTCTTCTTCTTTTTTGATTTTCTAGTATCAGACTCGGAACTATCCGATTTACTGGGAACACTTGGTGATCTTGATTTATGTTTCTTTTTCTTCAAACCTTTATCACTACCTTCAGACTCCTAATACAGAATAAAACGATTGTTTAAAATGAATATTTAGACTAAAATTGTATAATATACTTACACTATGTGATCGCGACCGTGACTTCCGTTTCACCTTTTTTGTTTTCTTCTTTTTACTTCTAATGTGATGATGACTACAGCTTTCCTCAAGTTCATGTTGATATTCCTTGAAAATTCTAACTCTCTCGCTTTCTAATGTTATTGCTTTGAAATCTGGTTCTTCTTCAATCTTACTTCTTACATCATCCCACGTCATTTGATAATCAACATTAAGAGTTTTTAGTAAATTTTTAAAGCCAGTTTCTAATTTCTTAAACTTTCTAGTTTCTTCCTTTACACGTTCTTTCTCTCGGGCTTCAGCTTTTTCAAGTAGTAAATTGTACGTTAATTTTACATTGCCCGCGTCTAATGTTGCAGATTTTCGATCCTCACATACGACTGTAGCAAACTCTTCAAAAGTAGTATTAACTTGCACTTCAAAATTTTTATCTTTCAGAATTTCTCTGATAATTTTCTTTTCGTCATGAAATCTAGATTTCAAATCTTCGACGTAAAATTTAAACAAATCTAGTGGAGTTGATCCAGATTGTCCAAGCATAGCTGAAAATCTTAAATCAGCAGATAACATTGGGTAAAGTTCTACCCACAATGACATAGATGTTAATTTTCCTTGTTCATGAAGCTCATCCAACAAACTCTGTGAAACAATTGTTCTTATTGGAAACATTAGTAAAAATTATATAAAATTTCTTAATTGCATAAAACTTACTATAAATGCGTCTCTGTTTTTTCGTTCTTGTCTTTTTCTACGTTTTTTCTCATGTTCTTTCTCTTCTTCTTCATCCTTTTCTAGTTGACGTATATGATTTTCAAAAACAAGTAATGCATCCTCTTTATCCATTTCTAATAAGTCTGCATCTTCTGCAAAAGCTGCATGTTGTAAAAGTAATGCTTGTGCTTCTTGCCAAGTAGTTCTATATGTAACATCGGTCATAGTATCTAAAACTTGAGCTAATCTTTTAGTATTTCTCTTTTTTAACTGTTTTGCTTCTTCTTTTTCACGTTTGGCTAAATTAAAAATAACATCCTCATAAATATCCCGGCGATCTGAATCACCAACAGCCCTCCACACTTCCAAATTACCAAACATTTCTTCGCATTTATAGTACTTTGTTGTACTTGTCATTCTATCATTTTCTAATAAAAATTGTTCCAAATCTTCCTTAGCTTTCTTCAATCTGTTTGAAATGACTTATCTGTTTTTCTATTTTTTATTTCTTCTGTTAAAATATGCCAGTTCTATATAATATTACACTTACCTTAATCTTTCTTGCTCACGTTCCTCTTTAAGTTTCTGTGTCTTATATGCATTGAATGCTTGTTTACGTTCATTTAATTTTTTCATTTGTGGATATCTAGGATCACTTTGAATTAATTTTACTGCCTGTTCCCATGTAGCATTTGATGGAACATCTCTTTCTCTTAACAATTCTTTAAATGCTTCAATTGCTTCCTTCTTATCTTTAAATTGCATTTTTGGTTCAGGAGTACTGGTACGACTATCATTTGCTGATCCTTTTGCAGAATTGCTATCTTCATCTGGTTTTGCAGGTGGAGTAGGAATGTTTATTGCTGCAAGAGTTGCAGCCATGGCTTGTTCAATTGCAGATTTTCCACCTGGTTCTGGTGTACTAGTTTGAGATGTATTTGCAATTGCAACATTTGGAGATAAGTGTTGAATACCTGCAGGAACTATACTGAAAAGGCAAAATATTGATAATTACATTTACAATCTTAAAGTCTTTTTATCATATGTATATGTATATGTGAATTATAATACATATAATTTTTACTAACGTATTTGTAGCACTCGCAACAACTGCTGCAGCTGCAGCTGCAGCCTCTTCAGCTGCGATTCTTGCTTTTAATTCTTCTAGCTCTGTAGGAATGGTCCATCTAGATTCCTTAGTTGTCACATTATGATAATATACTTTTCCATTCTCTGATTTATATTCTTTCCAAGGGCATTGTGATAAAAGCAATTCACTAGGTGTTTTTAGTTCATCTGGTTTCTCCCATAAAGATTGTTTTGTAGCACTATTATAATAATATGTCCTTCCATCAGGAGCTTTATGTTCAGTCCAATCAGTCTTTTTTTCTGTTGTTGCAATAGGTTGAACACCTGATGTGGCTTCACTTGCTATAGGTGCAGGGGGAGGAATACCTGGTGCCGTTATTTGAGGAGGTGCAGCTAAAATATAAATGATATTTAAATAAAGCATATTACTCCTAAAAAATAAAAAATATCCTTTAATCAAAAAAAGTATTAACCTATGACTCCAGCATCAGGTGGAGGAGCAGCAGTGATTGGGAAACTAAAACCTGGTGGAGGTATAGAAAACTGTGGAGGCATTATACCAGGTGGACCAGGTGGTAAACTAGGAGGAGGTATAAAAGGTGCAGTAGGCATAATAGGTGGTACAAAAGTGGAAGCAATATTTGGAGTCGCTGGTGGGAACCCTGGTACCGCAGTAGGAGGAGGTATACCATCATTTGAAGCCTGTAACATGATATAATGTACAACATTAACTTACAAATAATTAAATTAATTGTTTCTATGTATGGAATCACACACATGTGTAATACATTATAAAAAATTATTTTCTAAATTTATTCTCAGAAGATTTAATTCAAGTTTACTTTTCTCATATATTATCAAAACAAAATAGAAAAGGAATTAAAATTTTGAGTATGTAAGTTAAATTATAAAAAATTTTTTAAAGATAAATTAAATAAATTTGTATAAACTTCTTAACTACAGAACTAATATGTAAGGTTATTAATCACTTTAGTCATTCATTTTATGTTTAATAATACCATACCATTTCCTACAGAATGAAAGTGTTTTCCTTTTAAATCAAATCATTGAAAATAGAATTATTGTAATTCCTTACAAATTAAATGATATAAGCAATATTATTCTACTTCAGATGTAAACTATATCACGTTGTATTTATACTCAAATAACGCGTGAAAGCAACTAGATTTGTATATGGTGATTATAAGAAATGAGTGAACATTGTGGGCATATTGATTAAAAGTTGGTATATAAAGCTACGCTATAATAAGACAATTATATTAATGTTTTAATCCAATATTTCGGTTCAATTTATATTTCAAATTTCTAAAAATATTATAAGAAACTGAAATATTTTTTGATAAATACGATCACCTTTGAAGATTATATGATCACCCTATAGTATATTATATTTCAATTCTAATTGAAATAATTTTTATTTCCGACCATATTTATTTATTTATTTATTCCTTCTAACTAATTACTTAGAAGAATTATATGCATTGAAAGAAATAAAATTATATACAATACACAAAAATCATACAATGAACCAGTTTATCTACGTTCATTCAAAAATGGTTTCAGTTCAATCTAGTATTATCAACATCAATGGCAATAACTGTGCTACGTATACATAATTTTCACGTGAAAGTTTTAATATTGCAGTAAAAATATATTATATCAAAGGATTAAATATCGTGTTTGATCATCAATGATTTGCATATTTTCTGGAAATACTTTCTCAAACAATATAGGATAATGCTTGTACTTATGTTTAAATTTTGACATTTGTCTTCGATCCCAACCTAATTTTGATGTAAATAAAAATCTATGGAAATTTATATAATTTAATAAAAAAACTACAGTATCATACAAATTTTGTCAAAATGTTTAAAAAATTTAAAGATAAACTCGCGGAAGAAATGAAACAATCGCCTGCCAGATTACAGGCAAGCATGCAACAACTAGCACAGGTTTGACATTTTATATAAAATTAAGACATAAATTATATATTTTGTAATCTGCCTAATAAAATAAAATTATTGTGTACTTATAAAAAAATGATTACTTTAAAAAAAAATACATTTGTCATATATGATAATTAAATATATGTTGATTTACTAATATAATTGAAATAAAATTTAAATATCTATCTTATATATTAATAACTTGATTTAATTTAGGCGGTAGTATCTCCTGCTTTGTCCAATAGTTCGGTACAAGAATTATCTGTATCTAATGACAATTTTAGTTTAACGGAAGAAGGAGATGGTAAGCCTTTCTCTTTTTTATTGATTGCTTTATTCCTTTAAATTAAGAAGAATTTAAGTATAAAAGTGATTATTTACAGAAACTCCCAAAAATAGTCCTGCAAAACATGGTTTTCAAAATGTAGATTTAATGTCACCTGCATCAAATTCTATAGGTGTTTCAAGAAGATCATCAGTTAGCAGTATTACTAGTGATACTTCATCTCTTTTTCCAATTTATGAAAGCCCTGCTAATTTGTATCATTTACAGGTATTACAGAACATTTATCATCAAGAAGATATAATATTTTGAAAAATTATTAATTATTTGAATGTAATTATCTGTCCATTCTCATTTCCTTTTTAGTCTGATATGGATCAATCTGCTAGTGAGATAGAAGAAAATATAAATCCACAATTAGATAAAATTTCAAAAGATCAAATATATTCAGCATATCGGAAAGTGCAAGCAAAATACCAAAAATATCGTGGAAGATATACAGATTTAGCAACACATTATAAAGAATTAGAAAGGGTAAAAGGCAAGTTAGAATCAGTCTTAGTAGAAACCCAAGATAAAGTATTAAGAAGAATAGCTGACTTAAAAGAACAGTGTCAGTTAGAACAACAGGCCAAAGCTCATTTGGAAGAAGCATTGAGAAATGACATTGAAGAAAAAGATCACATAATAAATACATTAAATACAAAGGTAATATTGAAAAATTTACTATTATATCAGTATTATATCAGATTTTAATGTTATATGCATTGCAGATTAAACTCTTACAAACGACTGGACCAAACTTAGAATTTACTTTACCAGATACTACTAATGATAAAGGAAATTTAAAAGATAATCTCATTGACCTAAATACTGGATCAACAATTAGTTCTGAAGAAAATGCTTTGGTAATCGATAATACACAATTAAAAGATAAACTAAAAAAATTGGAAAATGTTGTTTTGAAGTATAAAGAATCTTTGAAACGAAATAAAGAAAAATTTTCTGAAATATTAACAGAAAAAAATATATTAGAATCTCAGTATGAAACATTAAAAAATTCCTATACAGAAAAGGAAAAGGAGTTGAGTTATGCATCTACAGAAATTAAAAGTTTAACAGATCAAATGATTATTTTAAAAAAACGTGAGGAAGAGTCTGTAATATCCTTAGCTGAAAATAAACTTTCGATACACAGAGAATTAGAAGATAAAGAAGAACAAATCAAAAAACTACAATTGGATTTGAAGCATGTGACAGAATCCAAAGAGAATCTAAGTGAAATTGTTAATAAATATAAAGCTGAAGTAGAAGAACTAAAATTATCACATAGTACTCAAAATTCAGATTCAGAAAAAAAAGAAATTGTACAAGATATAACAAATGAAAAATCAGAAGCTTTAAAACCAGTACAGCAAGAAATGCAGGAATTATTAAATGATCTAGATGAAAAAATGGGCTCAAAACATCATGGAGAAGATTGTAATAAAGAAAACATAGAAGAAACTACAGAAGTGCATGATATTGAAATATATCAAAATATAAATTTTAAATTAAATGAAAAGGAAATTGAACTTCAAGAGACAAAAAATAAATTAGAAGAATTGCAAAAGATTACTAAAGAATATCAAATACATAAAGAGGAGCTATATATGGAATTTTCAAATTACAAATTAAAATATACAGAGCTTCAAAATGAACAAAATGCACATAAAATTGTTGCTGAAGAAAAAAGGAAAGAAGCAGAAGCAACAATTGAAAAATTACAAGCTACCATACAAAGTCTTGATAAAGAATTAGAAAATATGAGAAATGCTCTAATTGATAGAGATAAAGTATGTGAAAATTACAATGCTAAAGTTCATGAATATAAAACAATGCTTGAAAACATGAAAGAAAGATTATTGAGTCAGGAGACGGAAATGAAAATTCTTAAAGAAAAAGTACAAGACAATACAGAAATAATTACATTGAACAATGAGTTAGAAATTAAAAATACTGAGTTATTAAGACAACTTCAGTCCTGTAAATCTACTATCTCTGATCTTAAAAATAAACTTCAAACAGATAGTTCTAATATTACTTCACTTCACGAAGAGAAAAATAATTTAATTAAAAATATTTTAAATTATAAAATTTCTACAAAAAAATTAAAGGAAGATAACATCTATATTAAAAGCAATACAGTGAAATGCTTCATGGAGATTAACAATGAAATTTCTGTCTTAAAGAATGGATTTGATGCTTTTCTAAAAGCAAATAGTATTATTCAGAATAGTGTAAATTTGCAAATTAAAAATGTCCAAATTAAATTACAGGAATTTGAAGAACTTAAACAAAAATATAATCAATTACAAACCGAATTAGAAGAAACTATATATCTTAAATCTAATTTGGAAATAAGTTTGGAAAATTATAACGAACGACTAAATGAGATGTCCATGAAATTGGAGCAACAATGCGAAGTTGAAAAAAAAAATCGTAAGCTTATAGCTGAGATAGATAATCTTAATTTCAAATTATATGACTTACGAAATTTACCTGAACAAGTGAAATTATTAATGATAGAATCTAAATCTTTGCAGGAAGAACTTAACAATGTTAATGCTATGAATCAATTACTTTCAAATGAAATATCTGATTTGAAAGTACAACTTGAAGAAGCAAATAGTAATACAAAAAAATTACAGGAATTAGAACAGAAATATGTAGAAGCAACAAAAATTGCTATGTTATTAAAATCTGAAAACCTTAATTGCAATAAATTAGAAGAAAAAATAAACACTTTACAATCAGAAATAAAAGTTTTAAATGAAAATTTGTCTGAAAAAGATAAAAAAATAAGTACCTTAAATGAAGAATTAGAAAGTAAAGAAAGTTTTTTAGTTGATTTAAAAGCCAAAGATGAAAAATATGAAAATGAAATTATTGAGCTTATAAAGTCAAATGAATCTCTACAGCAAAAAATACAAACAAAAATCCAACAATTAACGAAGTTAAAAACTATTAAACAAAAACAAGATGCCACTATCCAAAAATTAAATGACGAAGTTAATGAAGTAAAAACTTTAAATGCACTATTATTAGAACAGTTAAAAACGTCAGAAAATGAAGTAAATGTATTAAAATCTGAAAACTGTCAAATAGTAACATTAAAAGATAATAATGCAGCAATCATTACTGAGTTAGAAAAACTAAAATTAATTCATAATGAAATCAATTTGGAAAATAAGAATCTAAAAGATAAGCAAAACGAATTTCTAAAACATAATCAAGAATTAAATGAATCTAATGAAAATTTAAAACAAAAAGTTGTAAATTATGACAAACACAATCAACAATTACTAACTGAAAATACACAATTAGGAAAAGAAATTGAATCATACAAAAATCAGTTAAATGAAAGTATATTATTAAATACGGAATTACAGTTTAACAATCAGGAACTGAATTTCCAACTTGAAGAATTAACTTCATCTAAGAAAAAAGTAGAAGAAATAGAAGAACATCTTGCAAAGGAAAATGCAAGTTTACATAATGAAGTAGATAAATTAAATTTATTGTTAGAGAATAATAATAACATGGAAGAAAAAAATAAAGAACTACTAATGAATTTAGAACTTTTGGACAAGGAAGTTGCAAGATTAAAAAATATTGAAGAGGAAATTAATAGCTTAAGGTTAGAAATAAATGGCTTAAATAAAGTAAAAAGTGATTTAGAAGAAAAGCAATCACAAAACAGTGAATTAATTACTGAAAATTTATCTTTAAAAAATAAAATTATAGAATTAGAAAATACAAATACGAAATTTCAATCTTATGTAAATAATTTAGAATCTAAGATTTCCAATTTAGATCAAATAGAATGTAAGAATATTGAATTAAAAGATGAAGTTGATACATTAAAATCTACAAATATGGAATTATTATCTCAAATAAAGAATAAAGATGTAATAGAAGAACGATTAACAACGGAAATAGATGAATTAAAACTTATAGTAGATGAAAAAGTGGCGGAGTTAAAATTACTAGATACTAAAAATATGGAATTGTTGAAAGAAATTGAAAGGTTAAAATCTTCATCAGTGGAAGAGGAAGTAACAATAGAAACAGATAAATCAACAACTATTGTTGAAGATTTTAAAAAATTACAAAATGAAATAAAGGTTCTTACAGAAACAAATACTGCACTAAATGAAAAAGTAAAAAGTATAAGTAGTAGTGAAATAGTAAATGAGTTTTCTACTAAAAATAATGACAAATTGGAAGAAGAAAATAAAAAATTAGAAGCACAATTAGATGAAGCATTAATAACATTTCAAGCAAAAGAACTGGAAATGCATTTCGTTAGTAATGAATTAAAAAATCAAGTAGATACTTTGAAGCAAGAATTGAAAACAAACGAGGAAGAGCAAAGCATGAGATTAAAACAATTAGTTAAGGAATTTCAAGCACAGTTACATGATAAGGAAGAAGAGTTACATGCTGCACTAGAAAAACGATTTGGTAAATTAGAATTCTTTTTATAATATTGTTTCCATTTTACATATATGTACATATAATCGTCTGCATTCTAACAGAGATGATATTTCGGCTTGTAATAGCAGATTACATATACCGATACAGTTTTATCATCTCTTCGAGATTGTTTTTAAATTAACGAACCCTAATCCATACACAAAGTGAAAAAATCACCTTGTATATAATGATAATAAATATACAAAAATATTGTAGTAATATATTGTAAATATATTATTGCATTTTCCTATTTAGATCGTCAGCAAAATTATGAATCAAATCTTATTCAACAATATAAAGAGCAATTAAAAGATTTCCAAATAGAATTAACAGCCAAATCTGAGCAAATTGAGAATCTAATTTTAGAAAATAAAAATTTAATGTCACAAAAAGCAAAAGATATAAACCAGTTAGTGGAAAAAATTACAATAATGAAGAAAGAACATGCAGATGAAATTAAAGAAATAGAAAAGAAATGGAAATCAATTGTGCAACAGAAAACTGACAAGTTGGAAGCAAAACACGAAGAAGAGATTAATGAATTAACACAGGAATGGCGAAATGAAAGGAGGGTTGGTTACAACAAAGTTATAAAAAATAGTAATACCTCATAATTTACAAAATGACGTTTTATTTTATATTTTTTTTTTTATTTACTTTTAAGATTTTGTTATATTTATATTACTTATTTTAATTTCATGTAATTATTTTTTCATTTTTTATAATTTTATTTATACTTATGTCTCTTTCAGCCTGATATACAAACTGATTTAATTAACAAGGTAAAATTCTTTCAAATTTGTAAACACTTCAATTTTACTAATTGCACTTTTATCATTATTTTTTAACATAAACATAAAAATAAGCAGTATAAGTAAAAAATTAAAATTTAATAATTTTTATTAATTTACTTAGGAATTAGAGAGCACTTCACGAGTTGCAATGGCAGCTGTACAATCAAATACTGGTTCTTTTCACACTTTTCAACAAACCCTAACAGCACAGAGGCGGGAATTAGCTGAACTTAGAAAATTAATGAAGTTAAGGCATGATACACTAGAAGATTCAACAGAGATTGAATATCTTAGAAACATTTTATTTGAATACATGATGGGAAGAGAAACAATGGTGCTTGCTAGGGTGATCGCTGCAGTTGTCAAATTTGATCAAGAACAAACAGCAAAAGTACTTAAGAAAGAAGAAGATAAAATGACACTGGTAAAAAGTTTTTAAATTTTTTGAAAGAATATTTATATTTTTAATTAATATTAATTAATAACATTAACATAACATTAATATTAATAACATTAATTTATAACAGATAAAAAACAAATATCTGTTAATAAACAGAAATAAAATTAGCTTTTACCGAATGTTTTATTTATTTTGATATATATTACAACTTATAACTTTTATTACATGTATTGCATATATTAAAAGTGTTTTTATTTTAAATCTTAATTCTTTAATTTTTCAGCTTGGTTCTCTAGGTCTCACATAATGCAAAATTCTGTATATTTAAAAATTGTGTAAGTACTTTTGTATATTAGATTGTAAGTATCTTGTATTTATTTATGGAATATGTATTTAAAAAAGATGACTATTATTCTGCCAATATATGATATATAATATGTAGAAAATACATACTGTAAAAAGATTGACACAATTTACAGGTAGAAGCAATTTTAGATGTGATTATTTTGCTTCCTAATATATATATATATATATATATATATATATATATATACTATGATGAAAAAATTATAAATATTAGCTGTTCATCTATAAGCATGCCACTATCTATTAACTTTTATAACTGTTTATAAATTTGTTAATAGAATAAAAATTTACTGTTATGAAGTTGTCACAGATATATTTGCTTTCTTGTAATTTTTTACAACGAAGTGTAAAATTGTCAACATTATATGTGTTATAAATAGTTTAACTTGAAAAATTAAATTTCTTTTCATATAGATAAGTATTTTAAAAATAATATTTCTATTGTATATAAATTATGTAATTAATATATATTAATAAATAAAGTTAATCTAAAATGGAAGTACTATTAACTCCGAATTTGTCATTAATTTTATTATGATTGTTTTATTTACATAAAATATTAAAAATACATACTACACTAATTGTGATTGGATATTTTGTATTTTTTGTTTAAAATATTTTATTTGTTCAGAAATCGGGATGCTTTTCTGAACAAACCAAGTAGTCTGATTTCCAACAGGTGTATACATATATGTACCCTTGCTTCCCAATAGTACTCTTAAGGCCCTATTCTTCTGTGATAATTTTTCATAATATTCCACACCACCTTGAATATATTCATTACTAAGTTTACTTATTATTTCATTGACTTCTGTTTCTCTATAATGACTTAATTCATGATGCGTTGATAAGGTAAGAAGAACAGTTCCAATTGCTGCAATACTGATACAAAAAACATTTTTAATTCTTTGGTGTTTGATAACTTTTAATTTTGAATGAAGTAATTCATAAGCTGCTATTCCTAGTATTGTATCTACAAGTACATTAACACCTTTAATTATTGGATCAAAAGTTGCGACTGTTAAAATTTGTCGAGCTATGGCAAATTTTTGGGCATTTTCTGAGAGTATTAAAGACTTATGAAATTCCTCGATAGCGTCTGCATCCCATTGAAATGATGCAGATTGAATTGATATGTTTCCATTATTTATATGACTAATATCATTATATTCAAAATTCACTGGAATTCCAACTAAGCCACCATACTTTGAGTACGTTGTTCCAGCATGAAACATTTCTATATCATGAACGTTAAAAACTTTAACACGTTCTTCTGGTATTATTGGTCTATATACTAGATTTATATCATCTAGTACTTCTTTAAATCTTCTTTGAATATCTTTTCGTACTGGTATTTCATTATTCTCAAAGCTATTTATAAAATTTTACAAAATTGCATTATAAAATTCTTAATATCTTCTCACACCTTTTTATACTTACTCATATCTGGCTCTAATTTTTCTATATTGTTGCAATAAGTAAGTTTGTGGAAATAATTGTGCGGTTATAGCACCAGCTATCAAAGTAGTTTTCACAATTGCCATTGTAAAACCGCTTTTTTACAAATTCTAAAATAAAGAAGATGAGATAAATAATGATTTACAATAAAGAAATATAACAAAATGAATCGAGATAAAATATATACTTTACGGATTATATATATGATTATTCTAATACATCATTAAACAGATACTATGTATAATAAATAAATATTTACAATTTATACAATGTTAGACTATATATATTTTTTATGTACCATTAAATAATTAAGCTCTAATTCAATACTACATTTATATGATATTTTAAAAAAAATGTATGTATATCATATATTATCATTTATCATATAGATGTTGTATATAATTTACGAAAAAAAATAGCACAAAAGATGTTTGCAATAAGATTAAATCTATATAGATATTTGTAGTTCATATATATTTTCGTTTATCGTTATGCGTATCATTTTGAATGTTTATAACCCAATAGCAGGGACTGTTATATGTTTAATACCAGTACATGTATGTAGGTTCATTACTAACACTTTCGGTTGGTGGTAAAAAAAAATTTAAACATAAATCTCGAGAACAGTTCGTTTCTCGTGACACTCAGTTTACAAGTTCTCAGGATGAATACCAGCACGTGTGTTCCTAACAGTCAAAATGCTTCTCAATCTAGTGCACAACGAAAATTTTATCAGTGGGTACTCAAATGGATAACTGGTGTACATGCGCATGCTGACTGGAACAATGAGGAAATGCGCGACATTCGACATTCAACAAAACCGGACGTAGCAACGTTAGCCAGTTTTTTACAAGCGATCGGATTTAAACTACTCTCGTTTGAAAGGCATGATGATTCACATGCCTCAGGAAAGAACGATAATAATGTTGAAACACCTGATCAAGGAGTTCTTAGAGTTGCACTCGAATGCGATATTTCCAACATGAGGGCAGTGTTAGAATTAGGAGGAGTCATATGTAAATGTCCCAATTCTGATCACATTAAGGACGCATCCTTTTGGACTATTAGTGGTACCGGACCTGTTGGAAGCACCGTAGGCAAAAATTAATAATTTCTTTCATAATTTCTATTAAATCTGGCTTTATCTAAGTATTAAAGCGAAACTATGCTGAACTGATCGCACAAATTTAAAAGTTTAAATGTGTATTAATTTTAGCATTTACATCGTTTATCATTTGGAGTTTATTGACTTCCAATATTTACAGACTTAAGGGGAGGGCAATAAATAATATAAAATATATCGAAATGCTTAAATTGAAAGCTTCTTAATCACGTGAACCTAGGTCTTATGAAAGCATTAACAATTAAAATAAATTATCTAATGCTTACAGCGTTTAATATTATATTCGGGATGGAATAACTTTTATTTTATGTATAGTAATATTTCTAAATTTAAGCATCATTTACTACGTATGTAAATAGCTCAAGTAACTAAATAATGTATAACTTGCGCAAATGAAAGTAAAGATATACCTTTATTATGCAATTTAATATTTATCTGAAATACGACAACGTCCAAAACTAAAATTTGACAATTTGATAGCAAAAAATTAATAAATATATCGAGTATATCGATTTAAACATATCTTCTTTATTTTTCTCAGAAAAAAATTAATACAAGTTTACGATTTTAATCAACGATCATGAAAAGTATAGTAAGAAATGTACAGTAAGAATATTTTAATATTGTATTTATTTTCAGGACAATATATCACAAAAAATCGAAGAAACTGGTAGTACTTTATTACCTCGTTTACCAAAAGATGTTGTTCGACTTTTGCGTGATGTATCATATAAACTATTCGACACAATCGTATGCGAACCGGATGTCAATCGGCATATGGACATTTTAAACGCTTCACAAACAAGTAATACGTCTTGTAAAACCGCGCAGAATAATTTAATAGGAGACATTGGAGTTACGCGAAGTTATACAGAACCGGAAATGTTTCTTCGTACAGATGATATGAGTTTAAAAGTGGGTACTTCATTTATATAATATTGTACTATTATAATATAATTTATATAACATTTATATAATATTATATAATACAAAAATAATATTGATATTTTTATTATTTATATTTTAACTAATTTGACTATGCATTGTTAGTGTGTTCCTGAGAAGAAAAGTAGGAGTGTAAATTCCGATCCATCTGCAAATCGTGTTATGTCTCCAATACAATCAGTTAAACCTGTTTTACAACGTCAAAAAACATGGGACATCGAAACCGAAAGTTTAAATGAAGAACCACGGCCGTCACCTCCAAAGCTTACGAGTTCTCCCTCTGTAGTTTCTGAATTATCCAATTCCTTAGGGCAAATTTCTTTACAGGGCGAAATTGAGAATCCTAGGATTGTAACTGAATATGTTTTAGGGGCATATCAAAACTTAGAAAAGGCTCTTAAGGTGTTACGGATCAAAAAACCAGAGATTTCGAATGATACTTCTCCTGTTCAAGGCAATTATCTTATTTAGATAGATGAATATTATTTGAAAATAGTAATATTCTACTAGAAATTATTAAGATCTCTTTATCTTCATAATAGATAATGACAGTGCGTCCGTAAGATCAGCACCTGCTATTATTCTTAGTCCCTATAAATCAACTCGATCAAGTACATGTACAATCATCAAACCTTTATCAAAATCGACGAATGAACAACAGACGCGAGCAAAAGCATATTTGACGTTAACGCCGAGAGCACGTCGTAGTATCGAACCAATGCTTCCTAAATCTACGACACGAAGGAACTTAAAACCTGAGCAAGAAAATGTAAAACCGACGCTTCGTCGCAGTAGCTTTCACATTCCTTCGACTGCTAATTCTAATATCTCGTTGTTAAAATCTTCGGATACAGGACAAAAATTTTTGGCGAGTAAAAAGTACAGCACAAGTAAAACAAATCTCACGATCAATTCCGACCTGTTGAACAAGTATAATTGAATCTTATTAATTAATATTATATATGTAAATATCTAAATTAAGCTATTCCTAAAATTGCAGAGGTTTATTGACAACAAAAAAGGTTGTATCTCCAGAACAACAGGCATCACCAAACTTGGGAGCACTTAATACACCGAATCGTATGTCAATGATTAAACCACCTACAAAAATCTCAAAAACAATACCCATCAAAGTAAAATCAATGAAATCTACTGTCAAGATGAGCCCAGGAATATTGAAGAAATAAAAAGCTAACCTTTTAAAGCGATAAATTATTATTTTTATCTTCATTTATATTATTTAATTAATAAGCATACTTTAACTTTACGTTTATTACGTCATTTTAAACGGAGATTTACCCAGGTATTTTACTATTATAGTATTTAATGATTTTGTAATGCCTAAAAAATATATATATGCTGTTTCAAATAATTAATATATTTCATTCTTAAAAAAAGAAGTCGTACTCTCTATACATACTAGTTACCGGAGATTCGTATTATTGTACGTTTTGAAAATGGCGGGCTTAACATGCCATCTTGAAATGTTTTAGATCAGTTAAAACTTCGCAGTAATGAAGTCAGTGCTGTGAAATCTATGATTCAATATTTGAAATATACTTTACTGTGTTGTGCTTAATATGACTATAAATTAATAAACTATAACATCAATATCAAATAATTACAGGAAACATATAAAGAAGTTGTGGCCTTTTTGATTGGTGATAATTTTTTGAAATATTTTTTTTTTAATTTCGATATTCTATCTATTATATTTATTCGAAAAATATTTGGTACATTTCTATGTCAGCACTTGTATTTGGACAATTGTGATTGGAGCATGCGCCTGACATTCATTTCTTAGGCACTCTGAACGTGATGTCGGCAGTAATCATTGTTCGTGATTAGTTACATTACTGTGTTAGCCTGTAGTGGCATGGTTTTCAAGTATTTGCGCGATAGGTGTATCATGTGCGCGTATTGATGTTGTATTTGGAATGCGCGGTACATTGAGACAAGTCCTGTATATCACATTTATTCTATTCGTCAATTGATCAATTGAGGAACTCACTAACGAAAGCTTGAACTTGCTTATAACATACTACGAAATTACATTTGTATACACACATATATATACATATACACGTATATATGTATATACATGTACGTGGATATACACATACATGGTGTCGTGTTTCATCGTTTCACGTTATACCGAATACTGGATACAAACATTTTTCAATGGAATGATAGGCGTGTCACTATACCAGGTATGTGAAGTGAACAAGAATCATATTATATCGTTAGATAATATTACATAGTAATAAGTTCACGATGATCTATGTTAGAAAAGTGTTACAATTGTTAAAGTTGTATCAAACATCTGGACGGCTATGTGATTATAAGTGCACTGTTTTACAGAAATATTTTTAAATCTTTTTTATAATTCATATATGCAAATAATTTTAATGATCTTCGAAAGAAGATAAATTATAAATTTGTAATCTTATATCGCGAAATTCTCGTTCATGGCAGACATGTCGACATAATGGCGTCAATGTTCCCTTCAACTATAGATAACTGGATCCTACATTCCCTACCTTGCATGTCGCAATAAAACATTAAACGTGCCACGTGACCTTCTTCAATCACGCGGTATGTTCTAAAAGCCGGGTCCGAACCTGCGCCCTGAAAAAGTTTTATCCTAGTACATGACAAGTGTGTGTAATATCTATGAAAATGAAGTAGTAAATATAACGTGTATGTGTATAGTACTGTCGTACAAGTTTACAATTATAGCTCTAATAATACATAGTAACTCTGCATTGTATGTATATGTTTTTTCGATGCTATACTAGATATTAATATGCTGTTCAAAAATAAATTAAAAATTGTAATTTAAAGAGTTTGTAAATATAACTCTATAGATAATTTATTATCTACAGCAAGATTCTTATATTTTATTTTACTATTTAATGTATTGTAACTATATAACCTTACTTATAAGAATATGTTCTAGAATATACCATATACTATTTATTGATATTACATTATGGAAATTTTAAAAATGTATTAAAAATTAATAACGGTTGTTAAATAACAATAAATATATTAGTAGTAATAATAATATTATTGTAAATGTAGAACACTAAGACAGTCAACTTACAGGCAATAAAATTACAATTTAGCATATTAAAGTTTATATAATTGTTAAATTTATTTATATTATATACATATATTATATTGAAAAAATATTTTTATTTTTTTCAGACAAATGTGTGCTAGCACTAATAGCATATCATCAACGCACTCGTTGCAGTTAAACAGTTAAAGAAGAAGAGGCAGATTTCGAAACATACTTACAGGCCTGGGCGTGGTTTTAATAACTTCTAATATAAAATGGCAGAAGAGTGCAACGATGTTAAGTCTGCCGGTCCATCTTCACCAAGAAGTCCACAAAATAATAGTATGGGAGGAAAACCAAACAGTCCTCATTCTCCTAGACAACCAAGGCGTATGAAGCTAACACAGCAACAATTGGACAGCATGACAAAGGACGAGCTAGCAGCCAAGTGGCATGAACAGGACTTGTATGTGGAGTGTCTAGAGGCCCAGGCGGCAGCCCAGGAAGGTACTGAGATCACTTGAGTGAGACCACCTCACTCACCACATTTCTTAAGCGAATTTATGAATGCCAGAACACAACGGTCTCTTGTATGAGACAAGACTCTTATAGGGACGCTAAGATTAGGGATTAAGCATATTATTAGTACTGTGTTTAGGATAATAATAATGCTAAGTTTTTATAAATCCTAAAGTCGAAAAAATTTTGAATAAATAAGTATCATAATAAGATAGATGAAATTCTTAAGAACATCTCTTATGACATCGATAAACAAATTACAATTGTAGAAAATTTATGTATTCATATGAAACACTAGATAGATCAATTGGGTAATAGACTTTAGATAAAGGCTAGTGATACAGTAATATTGTAATATTTTGAAAACTACATTTGTGATGTGTAGTGCGGGCAATTAAATTAATGCCAATATGTACAGTGTTCGAAATTTTTTTGGTGAGCAGAAGTGATGTGACAGTCATATACACTGCATGTACAGAAAATCTAATACAATATTATGCATGTATGCATAATTTTATCATCTGGTGTTAAGTTGCGCTGCTATTGATATTAAAAGTCACTTAATGCTAAAAGCAAAGTGTATGTCGAAAAAAGTGATATTGTGTGACAAGAAGAGATGAAAAGGTTTTTCGAATGTGTTCACTATGAATCATTTCTTTCACTGTAATAAACACACATAGCTTACTTTTGCTCTTAAGTGACCGTGCAGTGTGCCACGTATAATTCTACAGTGTAGTAAAACACACTGCCAGAAGCAGGACAGTGCGTGTGTGTTTGTGTGTACATTGGATATCGAGTTTCCACTTTACGAGGATTGAATGAAATACAACATCCTCGCTGGCTCTGAATATACCACTCAGAAGAGTAAAAACAGAGGCCCTATGTCATCCTTTGGCCCACAAAACTCTGTGCCAGGGATGCGTGAACCTAAGTCTTGGTGAAGTACGAAACCTTTAATTGATGCAGTTATGATCTGAAATTCCAGCTGCTTTTTCCAATCCTAACAATTCTTATCCCAATCTACAATCTTTAATATCATCTTATATATAGATATATCTGATAAAACTGAACAATTTTAATTATGTTCCTAGACAAACATCCCTGTCTATTCCCATTATGAACGCAATACATGCATGCATTTGTACCTGCACCATAACTTCCTGATGTCCAAGTACCAATCTGAAAAAAATACAATCCTGATCAAATAAGGCCAGGAGGTCATCTTGTGACAACATCTGTGTCTGCAACAAGTAGTCTATCTATTTTCATGGAAGAAAAGTAACGTCCACTCTTGGTCTCGGTGGAAGCACAGAGAATCTCACAAATGGCACGATGCAACGACTCCAAACTCAAAGTATGCGCTAATTAAAAATGTCAGTTGTCAGGCAATCAATGTCACATACATATGAAAACATATTTTGTTTATGCGCACTTAGGGCAAAACAGTATGTAGTAGATTTTCACCACTATGCTTTCTTTCACCAAAGATATACAGATATGAAATATCAAAAGAGACTGTACAGAATACTCTGTACCATTATATTATATGCATATATATTTTAAGGTTTTTAGCTCTCTATGTGTCTCATAAATTTATATGACTTAAACGAATTATTACCAGAGATGGAGAAAATAATCAAAAAGAATATTATAAAATAATCCCCAACTCTAGTTATGAAAATATAATTTTATTCAAAGTGTATGAATAAAAATTATACATCATAAAGATATAGGTAAAATTATGAAAGACATGGAAATATATCCTTTTTCATATTGTATCTTAAATTAAATAAATGTTAATACAGCTTTCTCTTTAAATTTGTATTATCAATTAATAACTTCTTTAATGACTTTTGTGTTTGAAATGTGTTTAAAGTATAGTATTTTTATATCTAATTGAAATAAAGTTGAAAAAATCATGACCTTTTAAAATATAATAAAAAGTGTACATTACATGATATATATACATATGTATATATATAATATATTGTGTGAATGTATATTATATTATCCATTGTATTACATGTTATATATATATATATATGCTCATACTCTGTTTAATTTTAAAATGGTTATATAATAAACATAAGACAAATTGACGAAACACATAGATAGCTTTAAACAGTGAAGTCTTAATTAAAAGAGGAAATGATATAATTTTTTTTTGTAGGTGAGCTATCCTCATTGAGAGACTCTGAAAGCAAGTACAGACAGCAACATGCAGAAGCATCTCATAGAGAGAAGATTTTAGTCAGGAGACTTGCTTCTAAAGAACAAGAATTACAAGAATATATTGTATGTAGATTTTACACTTTTTAATAGAAGAAATATAGAACTAACTAAAAAATTTCATAGCATGTAACTCTTCTTCTTCTTTCCTCTCTCTTTTAGAGTCAAATTGCTGAAATGAAAGCTGCTCATGCTCCATCTGCTGTGGCTTTAAGATCTGCTTTGTTAGATCCAGCTGTTAATATTTTAATTCAAAAATTAAGGCAAGAACTTGTTACAACTAAAGCTAAATTAGAGGACACCCAGAACGAACTTAGTGCCTGGAAATTTACACCAGATAGGTAAATAATAATTTACGTCTTTTGATAAAACTAAATAACAAATTTGTATTTCCAATGACACTCTGTATGTTTCTTTTTATCCATAGCAATACAGGTAAAAGACTAATGGCAAAATGCAGATTGTTATATCAAGAAAATGAAGAATTAGGTCGCATGATTGCTAGTGGACGAATTGCTAAATTGGAGGGAGATCTTGCTCTTCAAAGAAGTTTCAGTGAGGAAATGAAGAAATCACAATCAGGTATTATTTTTGTTCTAGATATTTTTTTAATATGTTATAGATCAAAGTAGTTAATATCTTTTGATAATGTCTATGTTACAGAATTGGATGAATTCTTGCAAGACTTGGATGAGGATGTTGAAGGAATGCAGAGCACAATTTACTTTTTACAACAGGAACTACGTAAAGCTCGCGAATCAGTTACATTATTACAGCAAGAAAATGCAGCTTTGAAAGCAAATTCAAGCGAAAATAATTTAACGAATGGTTTGTCACCTCACACACCACCAATAAAGAAGGAAGAATCCGAGGAAAATTCAATTTCGGAAACAAAGACTTCAAAATCAATGGAAGATAGTGATGTGTGCAAAGGTGCTAGGACTCCACCGTTATCATCGCAGCGATCGCCACAGTGTGAGTTTTCTAATACTGAAAGAACAGAACGGGTCGAACGAAAACCCAATCAAGCAGATCATAATGACGAAAGCTCAAGTGATTCGGCTGCTTTGATCATTAAAGTAGAGAATGAGGAATTAAGTGATAGGGAAGAAGAACATGAAGAAAATCGAAATAATAAGAGGATACTAAGGAGCAAAAGTCATAATAGAAATAACAATAAAACTAATGGGGAAGAGGTGCTAACTAGAATAACTAGGGGTAGGGATAGGACCAAAAGGGACAAAAGTGCACCAGGTAGTGACGACGAAAGGACATATAAAAAAAAGAGAAGAGAGAGTATCCTTTCTCTTGATTATAACGAAGCTGATGATGACGCGTTAGTTCTAACTAATGGTGAGACGCTTCAAAGCGATCCAGAATGAACAGTTTTCTAGAACGATTTTATACACATAACACTTGTTATATATGAACAAAGCTTAGCGTGACTTAATACCCAACATAAGTTGAATCTAATATTTCATATTTAAGAATAATATGGAGACACATTATGATAAATATTATTTCTGATGGTTTTGTAATTTTTCATAACGTGTATCCGTAAATATATCTTTTATTTCAATTTTTTTGAAGTCACGTTAATGCCAAGATAACAGCACTTGATTACGTATGATTATATCTTCACAAAAATAACGTGGCGTTGGAATAAAGGGGTAGATAGTTAAAACTATTTTTTCTTTCGTAATAAAATCGCATTAAATTTTCTAATAAGTATTCGTTATTATGAACAAATGCTTCAACGTTTTTAAATGGCTTTTTGTAAATTCGTTACAACATTGATAGTAGCTTCTCTTGTTAGATTTTGCAGAGCGATCATAAAGAATATAAATAACAATAGAATAATAATCAGGGCTATGCCTTTTTTATTATGTAAATACACAAATGTTAATATCTGGTACACAACGACGCACATACATAGATTTATACACGATTGTGTGCGCAATAATTTGTATGTATGTACTGTTTTTTTCATTGTGAGACACGCGTGTCAACATTCGTTATTCATGCATAAAATATGCTTTTAATTGTGTATAATAAAATTGAGGTCTATTTGTTAGATTTATTGAATACCTGTAAATTATATGAAATATTAAACGATATTAATTTCAGTAAAACGTGCAACTGATCTTGTAGATCACAGAACATTACAGTTGCATATTTTTTATTTTTTTTTTTTTTTTGGAGATAAATATACAAAATATTTACATTGCTATTTTATACTATCTTGTATAAAAGCACATATTTTTTATCGCGTTTCTTACATAAATATTTTGTTTTCTAATTCATTTGTAATTTTGGTATGTAATGTTCAGTTTGGATTTTGAATAGGTATATCTATTGTATTTGGAGTATAATTTTTGGAAACTTATTCATAATTAAAATATAATTTGTGGATAATTCAATCCAAATATATCTATAACAAAAACGATTATTATTGTATAATATGTAATTTATCAATTAAAGATTACCTTTCAACACAAAAATAATTATTTATGATAATTGTGAAGTAAAACGTCATTTTTTTCATTCATCAACTTTTATAGTTATGAAAATTGGAAATTAAAAACATCTAATTAAAATAAAATTGAAACCGCAAAGTCTGTAGCCTTGTAATACAAAAGCTGTATTTGTTCCTAATTTTATACGAAATATTTTTAAATAATTAATATAAACCTCGAGAAGGTATAATGTTTATCAAAATGAAAAAAATATTTTCTAAAGGTTAGTCATTTTTTAATTATAATATTATATCATCTAAATATGTAGATATCGTCTAATTAGGGGAAAATTGGTAATAGGGTTACTGTCAGTGGAAAAAACTGTGACGTAATATTTGATATCTGTATAGCTGGTAGTGGTAGTAGAGTTCGAGCCATTTCCCGGCATACTCCGGCATTAAGATTCTTGCAACTATTGCGACAAGTCTGTGATCAACGGTTACTTCTGCACTTTACATTTTCTGATATTAGTTTATAAAAACAAGTTGATTCGTCACAATTTCAATAATGTTTGCAGCAAGACGTGCTTTGTTTTCTAACACAATGTAAGTCTATCTTACTTTTTATTTATAATTGACATTCGCATAGTTGATATTATATAATTTCTAACCTGTCGTTCTTTCTACTTTTTATTATTAGTATTAGATCTTTTATTCATAAGAATTGCGTTTATTGATATTGTATATATACATAATTGTATAAAAGATTAACATTTGTACTTTAAAATATAATTACGAAAACAGTATCAAAATTTGGAATGAACTATATTTAATATAAATTGATTTCTTTTCACTTAATTAAATATATAATTTATATATGGTCATTTATATAATTTAAGTTCCAAATTGAAATTTATTTTACAATAATTGATAGTTAAATGACAAATTATTACTGATATTCAGCCATATGTATTGGATGCATCTATCAAATTTGAAAATATTGAACCAAATTACAAAAGGCAAAGGTATATTTTAAAAAGATATATTTAGACATATTGTGAAAGTGCTGAAATTAACTGTATATACAAAAAATCAATATCAATTTGCTTTAACCTTTAACATGTAGATACATGTTAGATAAATACTTTGTCAATGTGATATATGAATATCATTATATTTGTAGTCCATATAAATAAATTTTATTTAAATGTGAAATATAAAAAATAAAAAGAATATACATGATAAAAAATAATAATAAAAAATAAACAACATATGATAAGATAATATTCATATTATCAATGTAAACAAAGTTCATATTTTGTAGATATGATATTTTTAAACATAAAAGTTAAGTATATAATTTATACTCTATTTTTTAACTAATACTTATTATTCTTAACTTTACAATGTATATTGTGCAAATTTCTAGATAAAATAAAAATTCTTATATATCTTTCACTTTTAGCAAAGACACATTTGTGAGAACAAAACATTCACTACCTGAATTACCCTATGATTACAAGGCTTTGGAACCTATCATCTGCGCTGAAATTATGCAACTTCATCATTCAAAGCATCATGCGACATATGTTAACAATTTAAATGTTGCCGAAGAAAAAATGAAAGAAGCTGTCGCCAAAGGTGATGTTAATACGCAAATTGCATTGGGTCCAGCTATTAAATTCAATGGAGGAGGTCACTTAAATCACTCAATTTTCTGGTGTAATCTTTCACCAAATGGCGGTAAACCAGATGGTAAATATTATTTTACTATGTAAGATAGATATTCTGTAATAAAATCAAATATGAATTAATTAAATATCTTTTCTTTCAGCTGCACTCCTCAAACAGATTGAGAAGGACTTCGGTAGTATGGAAGAGATGAAAAAGCGGTTATCTGAGAGTACTGTTGCTATCCAAGGTTCTGGTTGGGGTTGGCTTGGATATTGTCCAAAAGCAAAATCTTTAAGGATAGCTACTTGTGCTAACCAAGATCCTCTCCAAGCTACAACTGGTTTGATACCACTTTTTGGTATTGATGTCTGGGAACACGCATACTATTTACAATATAAGAATGTTCGACCTGATTATGTTAAAGCTATCTTCGACATAGTGAACTGGAATGACGTGAATAGCCGCTACAACAATGCTCAGAAATGTTAGAGAGTGAAGGAAAATACGATAGTGTCGAAAATGACTTTTACATAGTATGGACCTTTTTCGAGAATCAATTTCGTATTCTCTCTCTCTTCTTGTTTGTCTTCAGACAATTTTTGATTTTATATAAATCTATTTCGTATATATTGTACACATATAATAATAAATAGTAATAAAATTTGTCAGAGAAGTTATTGTTGGTTTAAAATCAGATAAAAGAAATATCTAATTACTTACTAATTACTTTATTTCATAAAGATTATTTTTCTTTCTTAAAAATATAAAATATATTTGCAAATGTTAAACCGATATTCTTAAATTAATAAAAGAGTCATCTTTTACACATCAAGAACGATTTGAAAAACTTTCGCGCTCAAATCGAATCGTGCTATTCAAGTTATCATATATCGATAACCATCGCGGTCATTTCCGTTTTCATCTGGCATAATATCAATGAGCAGTGTGAATTGGAAATTTCGCATGAAACATCGCGTTATTTCACTAGGAGAAAACAGACATCAGCGCCACACGGTTAATAAGCTGCACAAGCGAGTGCCGAGAAAGAAGAAAAAGACGCCTAACTCGCGCCTTTGATAATCGATCGGTTAGAGTTGAATTGCTTTGCGTCGCGTCGCGTCGCGTCCACGCCGTGTCTCGAGGAACATCACGGAACTAGAACCAGTATGGCCGGAGGTCCTCAGCTGTTTTCACGTCACTGCCTACGTATCTGGTGAGTCGAAAACATTCTTGTCATTTTAACCACTTGTACTAATAACACATTCGTTATGAATGCACGAACGCGTTGCTATCATTGTAGTTATCATAAACTCGTTTGTGTACAATACATCATCTATTGTAAATCCTCGAATGCCGTTTGCGCCGCAAATTAATTTCCTGTTTGCTTTGTCAATCTAGAGTACACAGTAGATACGTACAACTTTAGTCAGACAGATCAGTTTTAAACCATCGCGACATTGTATTCCTTTATTCCGTTTCATAGCTAGTTCATTAGCATGGTTACTTTGACTTTATATGATGACAATTCGTAAATCCACTACATATATAAAATATAAAAAATCGTCCGAAGAATTTTGATCGATTATTATTAGGGATAAAAATTCTACGTTCCTTGGATCATTTCCGACATAATTGGGTTTTCTCATTGTTAAAAAATTTTAATTTGAGGAAAATATGAAAGAATCATTGTTAATACGCGTGATTTTTTAGAACTTCAAAAATCTTTTTGTTTGTCAAAATGAGCATTAAATTACTAGGACTAGGGTTTAAATGTAAGTAATTTGAACATTTCAAGTATAATTTTTTGCGAAATATTTCCTTGCAAGTGAGTATCTGAAGAAATGATTTTAATCGATACTTGACATTTTTTTACACGTTCTATAATATATTTCTCTGTTATGTCAAGGAGGGTTTGAAAAAAGAAAGTTCTCATCTATATTTGCTCTTAACGTGTGCTCGTACGTGTATTTGCATAAAGATTGAACGATATGCGATATATAAAGATAAGTGCATGTATGTATCGTATCTATGTAGTTAATTCTAAGATCAATGAATCGAGGAGTACGTTCGCAGCATGTTTCGAATGATTCATTATATTAGTGCATATCAGAAGTGTTAATTATGATCGAAGGGGGCGCTTTCGTCTTAGTGAACGCGCGTGGAATCGACTCGTTCCTGCCACAAGGTTTTTGCTGGTAAAATATGAAGCCACCCGATGGTATACATTTATACAAATATGTTCGAGTCGCGGATCGTTACTGAAGAAAATTATAGCGCGCTTCTAGGATTAGGATTTTTTCAAAATTAGGGTATGCAGATGCAACGCTGCGGAAGGTTGATACTGAAAAGACCGGGGCACAAACTAAATTTTTGTGCTGATCTAAATTCATTAGGGATACGCTAATATATATTGACTATCAAATTTGTTGTGAATAAGAACGCTGTTTTGATTCAGCGATCGGGGCAATACGAATTTAAAAAATTTAAACAAATTTTTAAATAGAAATCTTTATATTTTTTGAAATTATTTTAATTTTTTTTAGCAGTTAAAATATTATATACTTCAAGACAATGGAAGGACTTATATTTAATGTAGGAAAAGAGAAAAAATAAAGAAGTTTTTCTGATCTGTATTTGAAAAGTGTAATGTTTTTGCCCTTCATTTGTTTAAATAAGTAATAGTCTAATAAGTTGAATATGATCGATGGAAATTATTTGTGTATCGATTAAAAATGGTACTATGAATAGAAGTGTCAAGTATCTACTTTGATTCAATATCTTTGAAAGTTATTCTTCTTTTCTCGGAACTTTGCACGTTTCAGTAAATCTTGACATGTATAATTTTAACAGAAAACTAATTATGAAGTTTCGTTGAACATGACATCTATGTTATGATTTACCCTTCTATCAATCTTAATATACATTAATATAAAAATGTTAAATGATATTTATTATAAAGTTAATAGTGTTTAGAATATCGTAAATAAAAAAATTATGATATTAAAAATGAAACAACATATATGTATCAAAATTGGTATTGCGAATTTGGTAGAATATATTTCATAATTATTATGTTACTTATTATATAAGATTATTAAGCCATCTATTTTTCATGATATAAAATAAAATGCAAAATGTAATAAATTATAAACGATGAACATCCGAATTATAATTATACGTGACATAATATTAGGAAATTTAGAGGAAAATTTATCATTTTTGTGACAGTGGCCAAATGTCCCAGTCACGTTCCTGGAACGAAATCTCATAAAATATGAACATGCGTCAATGGTACTACCTATATATAACTTACTCACGATGCAACGTTATGGAAAAACAATTTTATCGAAATATTGTAATATTTGATTCAATACAGCCTATTAACGTAAAATAGCATTTGTTTTCGATTAAGATATATATATATTCATCAAGATATTTATTTAATATCTTTTCAATTTTATCATTTTGGCAAATAACTCATGTTAGTAGCCACCAGTTATGTCATTTTTGTTTTTTTTATTCGCAAATAATTTCAAATATTTAAATATATGTTAAAAAAAGGAAAAATTATAGACAAAACATTTTAGGTAAGAAGGGCAAATTAATAATTTGCCTACTTTAACCAAAAAAGTATCATCCCTTTTTAGAGGTGGATTCCTAATTAGGATGTGCAGTTATAATCTAAAATCATGAATAATTATACACAACACTAAGTATACGATAACCGGGTTTCTAAAATTTTCCAATAATATTAATAATTCATCTACGGCATTTATGAAACTATTACAGTTTCAGAAGTGGCTTCTATAGTTAGGAATTGCAATTATATAATCTAAGATCATAAATGAATATTTCTAAATTTTTCTAATAATATTAACACTTCAGCTACTATAACAGCGAAACTATTATGCTTTGGGAAGTAATTTTCGTGGTTTTAAGATGTAGTTATAATCTAAAATTATGAATGAATAAACACAATAATAGATATGCAGTAATCGAGAGTCTCTAACTTTTAACAATATTGATAATTTGGCTACTATATTGACGAAACGGTTACTGCCTTTAGAGGTGGCTTTCGTGATTAGGTTGCAACAAAAGTTGGATTAGATTTTTGAGTGAGCAATAACAGGCGGTTAGATACATATTCGTATATGGTTGAAATAAAGATACGTGGGTGCTATTGCCGACATCGTTGGATATCTTTACTTATTGATTGCCCCGTAGAAATTGGCCGGCGCCGCCCGCGTCGCATCGGTCGATCGTCGGGTTGCAGGCTGACGTCATCCGTGCCTCTACGCCTATTGATTTTCTCCTCTAGGCGCGATGTGATTGGTCCATAAACGGAGAAAGCGGGCATGCACGACCCTGGACCACGATGTCGATCGGCGCCCGCGCACTCTACATCGCTAACTAAGGGTCGCCATATTGCTTCCAACCACCTACTACTGTGTATCACCGGTTTCGATACTACTTCACTTTCGAGGGCAAATTCCTATCCAGTAACCATGTGCGCATATCGACTTAGATCGATCATCCGAAAATATTTTTAATCATAGATTCGTTGTCATATCCTTGAAAGTTTATTCAGAAAATTCGAATGATCTAACTATTTCTTACTTTTCGTGGAAAAATTATTTCACATAAATGTATGTAAGACACGCTGAATTTGGAATAAGGTGCACCGGGATAGGTCTCTTGACAATTTCTTGCAGCCATTTTTCGTTTACGAATGGGATTCGGTTTATCGCCTGCTTCTTTTGATAAATGAAGCATTTACCTGAAATGCTTTTCATCAAATAGTCGCTTCACTTTTTCGATTTTGTCTGCCTATTTTGGCATAAAAAATAAGAGGTATATATAGGATTTCTACTTTAAATTTGATTTGTTGATTTGAATAAAAATAGGCTTCTGTAATAAATTTGAAAAACGTTCCCATGTCATGCTTTTATTTTATAAATCTAACAAGAAAATAACGTATAACATTCTAGTGAAATAGTTTAACCAGCAGCTACAAAAATAGTTTAAAGCATAATACAAAAAGCTTACCAAATGATAATTAAATAATAATACGTATATATTTATTACAAAATGAGAATTTTAGATTGAAATCAGCTTTTGGCTTACTCCGTTTTTGATGGGAAAATGATGTTAAATGGAATTTTGCATCGTTGGGAATATGGTTTACTCTAATCACTTGAAAGTAACTCACACCTGATACGGCGTCGCAGTAATTCTTTGAAACCAAACAATTCGTGTCGCTACTGATAATCAGGACTGATGCTTTTACGATCAATTTATCTTAATTACAAGAGCTGTCCCTCACAATAGGCGTGGGATTATACACGGGGAAAATTAGGGCAATTGCATTGAAAAAATGCGTCACCGTGGACTTATTATTTTTCATTTTATTTCGGTATTAATTCATATTCATAATTATCCTATATCTTCGGGTAACGTGGTGTCGTAACGAGTAATTAGTATGAATAGTTGCACGGTTCTTCCTGGCAATAAATTATGGAAAATTATCTGGCGAACCTATCATTACGTTAAATAAATTGCGAGGGAACTTTGCTGCGCAGAAGTGCAATTTAGAAGGAAATTGGTGTGCAGGCCCAGTGGAATAATTTAAACTGATGTCAGAAAATTTGATTTCTTTAACTGTTTTAGCAATGAATTTTTTTATACGTGCCTTGCAAGAAAAAATTATTTATCTATTAATTATTAACATATAATTTTCTGGATTTATTCTGTAAAGAAGACATGATATAATATAAATAATAGAAAATAGGTACATTTATTATTTAGTTAATTAAAGTACAATGTTGCGTATATGTAATACCTAGAGATGACCTTTTTAATTCTACTATTTTTTTAGCAAAATCTTTAAAATTCTTGCTTACGTATAATATTTCTTGTGACCCTACTGCCTTCTTTGAGCCATTTTCGATTATATGTTTCTATCCTGAATAAATTTCTTAAGTTTGAAGAGTAGATAAAATAATCGTTGTATGATCTTTTATTTCAATTTTTTGCTAGAGATTTTGTTATAACACTAAACTTTCTTCCTTATTTTTTGTTAAAACAGGAACATGATTCAGGTATAAAAATTCGAAGATCATGACAGGGCTAGAAAAACTACGTAAAATATAACGGCTAAGGATCAGTTCAACGTCGAACGGAACGGAAATCTGACGAGCAGTTTATAAAAGCGTGGGTTTGGGCTGTTGACTACGCACGTATCCTGACGTCATTGATGTGTATGACTCATTTGGCGAAGAATTCTGTTTCATGAAAACATTCTCACTTCTTATGGTATATCTCGTATTCAACGCGAGATTAATGCTTCTAACTTTAGAAATAAAAAAATAATAATTTAAATATGCAAACTTTGATAGAAAAAAATCTTTTATCAACTTTTGCATGAACTAGTAGAGATATTTATGAAAAAAAGATAACGCACATATGTATCTGGTAGTATAATCTATCGATACATGTGAGATATCAACTATTACATTTCATTGGAAATAGATTTAATCTTATTGGGAAATATTGACAGATTTTCTGTAGTCTGTTAACATCTCTGTTTACACAATCTGTTGTATATGTAGACACCACAGATATCCTAACGAGGGATGGGTGTGCGACCTTTGTTTCTCCGAGCAACCCCTATACCTGTCGCATCTTTAGTGTTGTAGTATACATGTAGTAAACAGTCGGACAGAATCTTTCGCCTACTCGAACGGAATGACCATATTTAGCAAGCAGGTATTAAGTAAAACATGCCTTGATTTGTGAATAATAGGATATCGTTAATTTATCTTTTCACCGATTGAATTTACATTCCACTTCATATTTTACACTTTCCAAATTCCATTTCATATTTTATATTTACGGTCCTATTATCTGTATATTTCTTACACTCAGCCTACGCAATAAACCTGAAGACGTAAAAAGTTTCTCCGAGGACGTTCTTGAGAAAATGGCCAATGGCATTTTCTTGATGTCATTCAATGATCATTGCTGTAAAACGTCATGTTTTACAAGTTTCTGCTATGGATTGTTAAATATATCATCGAATCATGCACTGCACGTGACTTGAAACGTGTTTTCATTATTCTTGATTTTCGTCTTATTTCGATTCATTGAATCTCTCTGATTTTACTTCTGTTAAAAATTTAGGTCCCCGATATATTAATTCTTTACAACATTAGTTGTAAAAGAACCATTGAATCAATTTTACGTAACGTCTGATCGAGCTCCTGTAATCGTTTTATAAGACTCATTAGATGTGGCTTCTCTAACTTGTACTTGTCTCTAAACCGCACACGGTTTAATTGTTGACCAATACTACTTGATTCGAGTTAATTTCTAGGATAATAGCTTCTTTTATCGAATTATGCGACTTAAGTCATAACAAAACCACCTTTGTTTATGCTTGTTCTTTTTTAGAACGCAATAAACTCCAGCATATATAATACGTATTTAATACGCTTTAGTTATTTCGAAGAAAACATTCATCATGTTACATAATTGTCCTGACTGTAATTCTGTAATTTTGTAGTAAGAGTAAATTTGTAATACTACTACTAGGTATTTGTAATACCCAGGATGGATATTGGATGCGTCAACAAAGCTTCATTTCCAATTTAAAAATCGCATTAAGGCACGGAGATTGCAATTTTACGTCAGCAGGGTCTTCGGTTGTATCCGGACTACCCCAAGCACGTCTACGGGGAAAACTCAGTCCTGAACCCTTTCGCATGGCCAGGTGATCGTTGAAAAATATTGGCTCGCCGACGATCCGAACAGAATAAGCATAGAAGAGAGCAAATTTATCGAATCGATAAGAACTTATATAAACACTGATGAGATGAGAGCGTTTTCCAAAATGGACGACGAATTTGTAACAATGAATGCCAGCTCGAATAAAGCTATGATCGATAGTTTCAATTAGAACTGTTGCGCAGACGTCTTTTGTTAAAATATACCGTTGTTGGTGTGTGAGTATTTATGTGTAAGTATTTCGATAAAGAGAAATAGAATTTATATATAGAAAGGAAAAAAGGGGACAAGAAATACGAATTTCTTTTTATTATTTTATTAATATGAAATAATTTGGAGCACCATTGCAACGAATAATCCCATGTATGTACGCGGACCGTACCCTATATTTGTTTCTATGAGGCACTCGAAAGTATTTGCTAAGAACTCCAAAACCACGTACGAAGTATTTGCTCATAAAAATAGACTACGATTTTACTCCAGAGAAATGCAATTACATTCTACAGCCGCATCGTTGCAAGCACGAAAAAAAGTGAGATCACAAAAAATCAGATATCATCGTTACGATCACCGAGACCATTTCATCTTAATCGTGTATGACTCATTCTATGTATAAATTAAAAAGGGAAAAGGTGAACCAAAGTGGTAATTGCACATGAAGTTCTTAGAAGTACCACTGCCTAAAAGACTCAGGTACTCAAGAGATCTGAAAGTTTTTCGCTGCAAAAGTCATCTTATTAAATAGAACGGCTTAAAATTCGAGCCATTGCCCGGAGAAGAGAAGAAAGACTAAAAAAAGTTAACCAAAAGAAATAAATTAGAATCGAGGCGACCCGAAGGGCTTAAAGGACACATAGGTAGGGGTAACTATCAGGTGACCGGCAGATGGCGCCGACGCGGTAACTCGGCCATCGGCTAATGGACGCCGCGGGGGTAAGTGCGCAAGCGCTCCGAATCAGTTCGTCACTCGACGACCGACCGCCGACCGGAGGTGTCGTAGTTACTCGTTGTCGTGCAGCAGGGTGGTTGAAATAGTAAAGTGAGTGTATGTGTGTGTGGGTGTGCGCGCGTACACGCTCAGCCGTGAGCGATACGTGGATGAATACATTATAATGTCCGCGTACGTGTTCGTTAAGAGTTTTGAGGATCATCCAAGCATAACCAGTGCACCGACATAATAGTGAACGTCGACTGTGAGGCTCGTTGAGTGTTGTTTCACCGTTTCCCATCGTTTCTCAAGATTTCATGTCCAGTGTCGCATCAGCGACTGTCATCATCGCTATCATCCGAATCAACGGTGAACCTGAACGCTTAACGCCCGAATTCATTTTGAGAAAACGAACGACAAATTGAGCTTGATTCTTGAACAGAGAGTCGAAGGTAAGAACCGTAGAAACGTCTTCGCTACAACGATCGATCGCGAAAATCTATGTATACGCGATGGATGTTCTTTCACCTACGCCCGTCTCGCTTCTCGCGACACTTTTCTACTACTGTTTTATTGATTATGCCGTGTCAGTTTGAGCTCGCACATCAAAGATATGCGGGAAATATATTGAGAATATTCGCTGGTAAAAAAGGTTACACATTATACTTGGTTTTGGTAAATGAGACCTGTCAACAGTCGCTCGACGACATTTTGTATACATCGCTTCAGACTGTGCATACGCATCGGTGGTTTGCTTGAATTGTGGCACAAATAGGAAAAATATATATATTTTCTAGAATAATTTGCGGTGGAAAATTATTAATTACTCAACTATTTGCCCAGAAGATTATTTATTTCTTTTACAATTTAGTTACTAATCTATAGATTTTCAGGCTTCTAAGAAAATATTGTTTTTATTGTTTATTACTCGAAAAAAATTTTAAATCCTCTTTTGAATTATAATATTACTCTTACCAAATAATTCTATTAGAAAATTTTTTATATTTTTATTCTGGTAAATAGCTCACTCTTGAAATTCATTTTTCCAAATACTTCAAAAGTAACAATCTTTTCTAATTTGTTACGCCTTTAGCAATCCAACGATAATTTGTACATTTAAACCCCTATATGTATGTTACATAGTGCAACGACTGTGCACTCGAATCGAATGGTAGGTCATACCATCGATAATCACCACTGTAGCACGAATCGAAATACATTCAATTATCATAAACAAATTACACGATATTTCACTAAATACGTTAAAACGTCAATCTTAGATATTGACTAAACGTACTGAAAATGGAAAAATTCATTTATACTTGCATAGATTATTGAGGTTACGTTGGGTGGGGAACGATATTTATCCAATAGGAAATCGAAATAGATATTGAAAATGGATATTACGTCAATTATATTCGAATCGGTAATAGATCGAGTTATAAGAGATTTAAGAATCAATTAATAGAAAATTGAAATTTGGTTGGTTAGAGTCACCGTGTAACTCGAACTCGGTTGCTGTTATCGATTACGTGGTGGCTATGTTTTTACGTTCATCTCAAGAATGTACTTGCACACGCAGCGGTATACGTTTCCATGAAATCGCAATATATATTCCATTTCCTGCTATACATGTCATTCAATTCGGTTTTTATATTCTTTTTCGATTTTTATTCTCTAATCATAAAATTATAAATTAAATAGAAAATGAACATAAGAGAAGACTTCCAGTCTAATAATATACATATATGTATAAAGTTAACCTTAAAAAAGGTTAAAAAGGATAATACAAACTCAAGCGATCCTAGATAAAATTAAGGACGAATTATTAACATTAAATGAATACATGTTAGTTTTAAAAATAGCTATTGTATTTATCTTATTTCTTCTTCTTTTTTTTTTTTGTATTTCTGTTTAATCAAAATTTAGTCAAGTAAATCTACAATAATATAGATTTAGATCTTTTTTTGTGTTATAACGTGTCAATCAATAACCGAGCAAAGAAGCGTAATGTTAATTACTAACTTGCTGACTGTTACGTTTTAATCTATGAGCGGAGGTGAAATTTTCTTGCTGATACCTTCTACCAACTTTTACATCCGTACGGAACACCACAATACGATTGTACCGAAATTACGTATTTACGGACGTGCAATATATATACTTCTACCTTTCAGATATTATTGATATTCCTTTAACAAAAAGATCTGCCTTATCGTATGTTGCAATAACGGAGAATATTCAGTGGAATATTGAACTGATAGTGATGGCTCTTTTTTCACCAGTGGTGCTATACACCGCACAGAATAATTACCGGATCGTTTATTCAAGTGACTTGGATTCTTAACAAATAAAATAAAAAAATTAGAATGCCTTATATAAATTAATATTTTTTATTTTACGCGGTGAATAAGATACATTTTTATAAATAGATGGATGATTTTATAATTAAATAGGATGGTATGTTTTAAGGATAATTTTATCTCTTTGGGAATGAATTTTATAAATTTATTAAAGTCAGAGAGAGATCATTAGTTTTTATTTTTCAGAAAAAGGTAATATACATCGTCTTTATACATCTTATATTATACAGGTTATTTATATATATATTTAATTGAATAAAGAGTAATAAAGATGGTACTATGAAAGTAATAAAAATTCTGTTTTCTTTCGTTCGCAACTGATAGAACGTTCTTAACTAAGGAAGCTAATACATATACATATGCCATTATATGCAAAGGTTAACTATTTTAGTTTAACCAGAAACATTTCGTACAGGATATACTTCTTATTAACAATATTTGTTCGCATGTGCATAATATGTGACAGTATCCTTCAAGAAGTTAAACATTAATATTTTCATGATTTTCAGAACGTATAATCTTTCTCTGATTTTTAGTCATGCAATTAAACCCATAAAAACGGTTTACAAAGAAACGTGCTCCTGCAGCAAGTACGACGATTTAAATCGTAGCTCATAAAATCGAATGGATGAGATCAGTGCTTGTTCAGACTCTGCAAGTGATTCGTGTCACTGCGTAGTCAGTCAACGATTGCAGTCTTTTTCAATACCCGGCCGTGACTATCGGTTGATCGATAGCGATGATATTGTTATTCTCGTATCAAGGATACTCGTGTTATCAGATATTTGACCCATTATATTATAAGCATTCAGATTTAAGAAATCATTTTTCTAAATCATCATGTCGCGTTTACAGCGGCGCGGTGTACCCGTTTCATTTAAGCGATGCTTTAAGTTCGTACCAGCATAGCTGCTTGTTTGCATTTCTAAATGGCGCAGTAATTATCGAAGTCAAGGTGCGTCACGAGATTTAAATACGTTTAGAAAAATAAAACCCTTAAAACCTAGAATTAAACATTGAAATTTTTTTAATCTGAATTCTTTTAATTTCAACGTACGAATTTAGAATTTTTAAAATTGAAAACTGATAGTAAGGTATATATTTCATTAATTGATACGTATATATATATTTACTTTTATTTTTATAATGAAAATTTGAGTTTGTTTTAATAAATTCATTTACGGGAATGTCGAGATATTTCTGTTTACAAAAACAAATTACCATCATGTATCATGTATCATTAATTTAAAACCTTACATGGAATTGTGTCACCTCGGAGAGATTTTTCTTCGATTGAAACATCACTATCGTTTATCCTTCGCGTGAGATAACAGCAGAAGGATTTTCATTGGAAATCGCGTAGGAAATTTTGCTTGAAAAAATTCTTCGACGTTTCTTACTCCTTTGATACTGTGTAATTTCTTTCTTACGAATAAAATTTATCTTTATTTCATATCATCTCACTTAAAAGCAAGAAGACTAGAATGATTTAAACAGTGCATTAAAGATTATTTTTCTTTATTGTGTTTTACTAGATAGATTAAGAGATTCACTAGATTGATTAATTTTACTGTACGGACTTCAAAGAAGTAACTTCTTGCTTTAAAGCAAACCAATTACTCAGAGAGGATATTTTTAGAATGGATCACAATATTCAGTCGTTAGTACCACGCTTGTATCAGGACCACCTCCTTTCGTTGTTTTTTCAATTCATCTGATCAATCTTTCATTTTCTCGTGGCAAGATCATAAAATAAGCATCTTTGATCTCGTATCGAGTGGTAATAATACGTTTACTGGCGACGATAATTGTATCTACCATTCATCGTGATTGAATTACAGGAGAAGGCACTTTGCTCAGGAGCAACTTCTGCAATTTCTTTGCTTTGAATGCATCGTATCGATCCTTGGATGCAACTGTTGTTCCGCTTCGTTTCAGAAAGAAAAGAACCTAGCCTGACTATTGGTCTATTGTTGGAATAACGACATAGTTTCAGAATTTTCTTCGTGTTCTAATCTCTGCTACAGTGCACGAATTTTTATTTCTAAATCAAAGAAAAAGATTTTTAACATTTTAATACAATCATACATTAAAATCGTAGTGTACAATATTTAATAAAATTTATATCCAATATTAAATCTATCTTCACATCTTTGAGTGATATTTATTAGCCGTTTAAATTTTAATACCCTTGAAAATTAGTTTTATCATTCTCGCTATGATAAGCATAGGGTTGGAATTTAATCTTAATGATGTAGTTATAAATATAGCTTATGTTCGTGCCCTTGAGGTAGAAGTTACACGTTCACTTAATTTCCACGGATAGTTGATCAGGGAGATAAAACTGGTTATATAGATTCTAATGATTTCGAGAACTAATCTTGTACCTAATATGGATTTTTCTGTGCAGCTGAATAGACAAGAGAATATCGATACGTTCGCAGTAGAATGGGTCAGCCATTGATGAGGGACTATATGTACATACTACATCCTATAGTTAGCTAAAAATATGCTTTCCCTGGTTTTGAACACACTTTATTCCTCATTGCACAAACTAATAAAATATGTTACATAAAAAGAACATCAGAAACATCAGTTAATGAAATTAACAAACGCGCTTAACAATTGTTTAAATTATCGATTTTTATGTATTTTTATATAGAAAGAAATTTATAATCTATGATACATTTACGTCATTGATATCTAACTACTTTAATATTGATAAGAATCATACGCATTGTGAAAGTTATTGTGTATTATTTGAACATATTTTATATTTTAAATGTAAAGTGAAAAGTTTGTTTTGTAATGTTTCTAGTAAAAAAAATCAAAAGCAGTATTTCTAGCAAAAATTCAAATTATTCCAACATAGTTAGTTATGTCTAAAATTAGCATAGTATGTACTGTGATACAGATCTGACATCTGACATCAATGTACAGCAATAGACTTCAAAATTGTTATTAAATCTACTGAATAAAAGCGAGTATTGAATATTTCTTAGTTTAAGTAGAGTCTTAAAACTTTATTTGGTATTATGGATATTCATACTGAGCTCCTTTTTCAGCGATTACAAAAGTTAATCAGATTTATGGATAAATGATAGTCTGTTCTCTTCTTTTGTTCCTGCGCTGATTCGTTTGATGTTTATTGGCCGACTGTTCTGTGTATGGAGGGATAATTACCCATCGATAGACGAACCTTTTGTCGGTGAATATCGATTTTCGACGCCATGCACTATGTAGGTACTAGTTACTCTTGTTGGTGGATAATTGACGCCACGGACTTTACGACGTCAAGATTCGATTAGGACCTAATGAAATATACCATAATAAATTTAATCAAATTGTTTTGACGTTGACACGTCTACCATCCTTTATTCTGATATCATTTCACTAATATTTAAAGGCTTATTCCAAAACTTACGAATCGAAGAAGATCATGCACATACGACGTTGTGAAAAGACGTTTATTTGATAAGACAGATATGTCTTCAACTTCGCTCCTATCCTTGTCCGAATTGTATTAATAAAATTCAACTTACACATTATTTATCTTTTCTCTAAATAATTTTGTTTGACGATATTCTTAGATCTTTAAACATTTTATAGCGTGTAGTTAAAAAGGGATATGATGGTGAAGAATTTTAATGAAAACAAATTGTGCTTCTTAAATACGCGCAAAGAGTTGTATAGAATAACACGAATAAAATAATAAAACTGCTTCATGAAAAAATAAATAATACTTTTGTTTCTATTTCTACGCGAAATATCCCACAGCCAGAATTTATACGTCTATTAAAAAAAAAAATTTTAATTACAATTCTTCGTCGTTTCATTCCTCTTCAGCTGTCCCTCCTGAAATATTTAGCTATATAATATCAAACAAGATCATCTCGAAAGAATGTATCGTTACAATTAATTAAGAAGCGCGTGACCGCTACTGAATGAAAGCCTACGATCGTATCTTTCTTCCGCGATGCCAGTTTCGCTAACGATGCCGTCTTATTTCCACAGAGAAGACGAGGAAAAAGTCAATCGCCAGCACCGCCGCCGTCGTGATCCGACGCTGAATTAAAAACAGACGGAAAATGTCGTCGGTAAAGGTGGCGGTGAGGGTACGGCCCTTCAACAATCGAGAGATCTCCCGTGAGGCACAATGTATCATCGAAATGTCCGGCAATACTACTTGTGAGTATAATCTAATTCCCGTACATTGTCCGTATTTTCACGCTGTTATCCACTCGTATTTTGTCCTCTGTTTCATTTCTTTGTCTTTGTATTGTGGTCTAATTATTATTTATTCCCTACCTTTTTCTTCTTTTTAAATAAAAAAATTGTTTTGACAAAACAAAACAGTTGCCGCGTTTACTACGAGAACAATTGCTTCTAACTATCAAGACATAGATGCATGTTCGTTTTTTCGTCATTGATTTGTCGTTCAATTACCGTAATTGTGTTTGTATAGAACATATAGAACGAAACCCCTTCTGATTAGACAATTGTTTTTCACGAGTGTAAGCCTGTTATTTCACTTGATTTGAGGTATGTCTTTCCTATTGTTTCATGAACCAATATTCTTTGAAATGAAAAAGTAGTTTCAATACATTAACAAATTTAACATTGATTCAACTTGAATCTCAAATAAAGGAAAAATTGACATTATTTTGAAAAATATTACGTAATAATTGGGGCATACACATATTATGTAAGTGGGATATTATACCTCGGTTAACATTTTGCATACATGCATAACCACGTCCTTCGATCCTTTTCATTCATTTGAAATGTTCAATTTAAACAACTTGAACTCAACAAACTTGGCTAATAGCGTGCCTTGTATACACGCTTTGTTTGTTGAAGGGAAAATCTGCTTAAATATCGAGGTGAAAATTCTGGTTCTTTCTTGTAAAAGTTTTTTACTCGATATTTGATGCAATTTCTCATGCAACTTTAATGTTGCGTCACGAATTGAACGAAGAACTTCGGTTCCTTAAGTCTCGTAAAATGCAAATGGATCACGGGGCAAGTTTAATATTAGATAAAGTTCGGAGAACACATTGACGTCAGTTCATTGGTGTGTAATGACTTTGTTGTGAAATGTCGACATAATTAATCAATATTTTTACATGGATATGTAATCCCACGTTCCCGGATTTTGTGTTTTATATATTTATTTTTTCTTTTTATATAATCACCTGCAGCTAACCTTATTCGACCGTGACACACGTATTAATCTAATTATTTATTTGTCTATCGATCTGTTTGTGCGTAATATATGCTATATGTTTATATAGCTTTTGATCAGTCCGTACGAATGAGGAAAGTTTATATTTGGAAGCTTTCTATTCATTTTTTATAGGTCTTATCCGAGAATCATGCTTGATATATAACGCAGAAAAAGTGGAAAATGAAATAAGAACGAGTAATAAGTTATGACTTCCTTTTGTATTACTAATTTGCTGTTTTGCGTGTTCCAGCGATATTGAATCCCAAAGCACCACCGGGCAGCAAAGATGCGCTCAAGAGCTTCAATTACGATTATTCCTATTTTTCCATGGACGTAAGTATATACCTTTTTCGTTTTATTGAATTTCCATAAAAAGATCAATCATTTGTATTACTCTAAAGATCTATTATAAATATAGTATAAATTCGTTCATTATTAATAAAGTGAATTGTTTTTACCACGTTGCTCTTAATTAAAATTACGGATCAATAACAATAATCGAACTATTTAAAGAGAGTCTAAATTATATACGTACTTACAATAGCTCCTACTGAAATTAGGACCAAGAAGAAGTTAGTAAAAAGACACAAGTTAAACATGTATCCGATAATTTATCGCATTATCGTAAAACCGATATCAGGAACAGATAGTATAAAAACATAATAAATGGACTATATTCTTTGTCATAGCCAAACGACGCAAATTATTCTTCACAACTAATGGTCTACAAGGATATCGGCGAAGAGATGTTGGAGCATGCTTTCGAAGGTGAGCGTATACCAAATGGAAAATTTCTGAACGTCTGCGGAGATTGATCGAACAATTTCTCAATACTTTAGGCATTGTGTACTCGAATTGTCGCATACCGCGGAATTTACGTCGAGGAACCGAACATGTGGACCCACATACCATCCGGATAGGAATTTAGTCGTTCGAATTCTCATACGATCTTGGCATATATTCACGACACACGAATATATGCTACCGTTAAAAAATTTGAAAACATTAGTCTACTGTTCTTTTGAATTTCTTATAATAAATGATTATTGGAAGGACATCTCGTTATATCTTTTACAATATTCGCAATTTTTAGAAATATGTAGATGCATTACCATTTATAAATATTAGGATATCTACTCGTTACATTTATTGGACCAAGTTTGGACAAATTTGTAATAAAATAATTAAAAAATAGAGATAGTGAAAATTTATTATTTAATATTAATTATCAATTATTCAATTTGCATCAAATATCAGCAGGAGTTTTACTACTTATGACCAACGGTATATGTACGACTCGATATAGTTTTAGTTACTAATTTTAATTATTTAAAAATTTAATTAATAAATAATTTGAACAATGATTTTGTTAACGCGTAGGTTACAACGTCTGTATATTCGCTTACGGACAGACCGGTGCTGGCAAATCGTACACCATGATGGGTAAACAAGAAGAAGGTCAAGAGGGAATAATACCTCAAATTTGCAAGGACCTCTTTAGAAAAATCAGTCGCAATTCAAATGAGTGCCTGAAATATTCTGTTGAAGTGAGTTATATGGAAATATACTGCGAAAGGGTACGGGATCTCTTAAATCCAAAGAACAAAGGAAACCTTCGTGTACGAGAGCATCCTTTGCTTGGACCGTACGTTGAGGACCTGTCCAAATTGGCGGTGATGTCGTATCAAGATATTCACGATCTTATCGATGAAGGAAACAAGGCAAGGTATGTACATTAAATACAAAATTAATGAAATTTAATAATCCAAACTGATTAAAACATTTAATTAATTGAAAGATTAGTATTATACTTTTAATATATAATATATTATAAAAATTGATATAAAATATATTTAGGAGTATAAAATATATTTGATATTTTATTTCAAAATATTTTATTTCATATATCTTATTTTCTTATTTCAGAACGGTAGCAGCCACAAATATGAACGAAACATCTAGCAGATCTCATGCCGTATTTACGATATTCTTCACGCAACAAAAGCAGGATTCTGCAACAGGATTAGTGACAGAAAAAGTCAGCAAAATCTCCCTGGTCGATTTGGCGGGTTCTGAAAGGGCTGATTCTACTGGTGCAAAGGGTACGAGGTTGAAAGAAGGTGCCAATATTAATAAAAGCTTGACGACCCTTGGAAAGGTCATCAGTGCCCTTGCTGAAATTGTAAGTAATATTTTTTTACCTATAAAAAAATAATGTATAATGCATAATAGAAAGATGATTTGAAATTTATATTTCTCGTGTGGTGGAACGTAATATTGCGATGAAATTGCTTTTTTATTTTATTGACACAAGTCATATAAAAAATGGGTACGTTGCACAATTGGTTGTGCACAAGTTGCACAATTTTAACCTTCAATGCTACGTAGATGTTGCCTAAATTTCACATTAACGAAATCCATGTCTTCTGTTTACTCTACTGTCGTTTATGGATTTTTAGGCGGTAAGTTCGTGTATCCATGATCTTTTAACTCACTTATTTAATTTAACAATATTACAAATAAAATGTATCGTAATATTTTTAATTCACCAAATAAATCGTCATAATTACTTATACTTTGAAATACATTGAATGTTAGTCTGCTAAATTTTTGTATACAAAATAGACAGTGAATGAGTCCTTATTTTGGCTATCTAGGCGACTAAAAAGAAGAAAAAGGCTGATTTCATCCCATATAGAGATTCTGTCCTAACGTGGCTTTTAAGAGAAAATCTAGGAGGTAATTCTAAAACAGCAATGATTGCAGCAGTGAGTCCAGCAGACATCAATTACGACGAAACCCTCTCCACTTTACGGTATAGTTATTCATCACCCTCGTAATTTTGCTATTTTCGCTTTTATTAACTGATGTTTTTTCAAGCATTTCTGTTTTCTCAAAAGTCTTATGATGATTCAAGTGCATAATTATTTAGAGTTGCAAGAATTTTTGGCATCAAAAAGTTTAATGAATATGAATAAATCTCCTTTCTTCGATAGTTTATTTGTATAAAACAGCTAATTATATAAAATAATTTGCAATAGACTGCATGTTTTTTTGTAACTGTTCCCGTTAATATCATATCTACTTTTGTGAATAATTATTTTTATTATTTTTACTTTGGTAAACTGCAGATACGCAGATAGAGCGAAACAAATAGTTTGTAAAGCCGTCGTCAACGAAGACGCGAACGCGAAGCTTATCAGAGAACTCAAAGAAGAGATTCAAAAGTTACGGGAATTGCTGAAACAAGAGGGTATTGATGTGCAAGAAGGTAAGTTGGCTTTTCACCATATAATACCCGAATTTCAAAGAGTGATATCCCCTTTCTCTATACAGGCATACAGGCATTTTATGACAGATATACGCAAATAATAGTTTGAATGAAAATAACGAAATTGAAAGTCTAGTAATCTGAGGACATTTACGTGTGCCTGATAATCTGTCAGGGTTGGTTTGTTACATTTTCTGATAATTCTATAATGAAAATACTTTTTACGGAAGAGTAATATTTGAACACTGGTTAAACTGTAAACGAAATATGGTATTTCTTCCATTAGACGATACTCTTACTTGATCATTGATATTCCTCCCGCGTAAAAAAAAAAATATGCTATAAATGATTTAATAGGTTGCAAAAATAATTTCTCGCAGTGTTCTATGCATTTTAGTAAACTTGCTCGTGTAAAAGAGAAAAGAAATATTACTGTAAAAATATATCAAGCTGAAGGAAAGGACAAACGGTGATAAACAAAAAGATATAGACAGAAATAAAAAAATAAGGAGAAACAAATTGTAAAAAAAGTAGTGCGCGGTAGACAAGCCACCATTTACATAGTACATTTTTTTTCTTTGTTTCCCCTGTGCTTGACGTAGGGCCAGATGGTAAAGTCACATATGAAAAGAAAGAATCTAGTAAGTAAAATAACCGACAATCCACACAACGAAAAGTCTTATAAAAGCCAGACAATCGATCACTCTTCTGCGCCTGTTCTTTGAACGTCCGCTTCATTCACGGCCAAGTGCATAATGCGTGTCATCTATCTATCTATTTCTATCTCTCTGTGTTTTTGTCGATTTTCCGACAAAATTCTCTTTACATATGCTTCGCGATACGCATTCTGTTTTTTCCTTTAACATATATATACAACCCTGTGACAACCAGTGCCTAATGATTATCATTGTTCCTGCCTCTCGTAGGCTGCATAATTAGCGGCTTTTAGCGTTCCTCGTTGAAAGAAAATATAAGAATGAACATGAATAATAGAGAAAGGACACATCGAATGGTTACATAGAATGCAACATTCTTATGTATTTAATAAACCAACGTTAAATTAAAACAATGTACAATCGATTCACTCTGATGGACTTTTCGGTAAAGTTTTTTAGTAAACAGCATGTAAGGATAAGCAGATACCTTGATCCTTGTTACAATTAATCATTCGTTACGATATTACCCCTTTTTTTGGATTACAATAGATTGTTGTAACTGACCGATAAAAATGAATCATTACAAATAACTCGATCTTGATCGGAAATTCAGAAAGGTCACAATTTCCTCGAAAATAAACTTCTAAGTAGATCGTGTATATTGATGGAAATTCATATTTTTATAAACACAAATAAAGAAATAAAAATTAAATGAGGATTTTTGTATATTATATACATTCTGTATATTTTTGCACTTGTAAATATATAAACATCTGTAGTATAGTTATAAGGAAAAAATAGTCATATAAAATGTAACTGATTGTGTTATGAGCCGAACAATTTGATTGAGATCAATGTATCATCGTCATCATAATATCATTCTTTAGAAAAATCTTGTTAGCGTCTTCGAGAGAATCTTAAATGATATGTAAACATATAATTACAATTCATTTCGCGTCGAGCGGCCACATATGAATTCAGGCTTTATAGTTTTCCATTGTGTCAGAATTCCTCTCCAGTAAACACGTGTTGTTTGCCTCGCTTATTATCCACTTAGATCCATCACTTTGTTCCCGAACCAGCCTAAAGGTATTGCATGGCACTCGACAATGAACATCTCGAACGCATCTCGGACGCAGTGACACGAGCACCGTTTACTAGACTTCAACCAAAGTTTAATGAACATTGTAGCTGGATAGCAATATTTGATTGAGCGCTGCGCTTGATTTGCATAAATATATACGGATCGTTTGTATTTGTCATTTTTACAGTATTGTATGCCACGAAGATATCTTTTATTCTCAGAAATTTGTAAAGTATGCAATCACAATTTTACAATCAGAGATTTCATATTGAATTTCATCCCTAGTTTCTTTTAAGGTAGAATGTTGCTTTATATGCGATAACCAAAATAAGAAAACGAATTTTTAATATTTTGTAAAATTTAATCCCTTGGTATTTCATAAGAAAAAAGATATAAGTTTTAATGTGTTAATTTTAATATATGTGAATAACTTTAAAACAATTTTCTGTTATATACAATATATATTATTAATAAAAAAAAATAATACAATCACAGCTTTTATTCGTGAAGGAGAATGTCTAAATTACATGTTCTATTTTCTATTTTTTCTAAAGAACATTTTTCATTGTGGTACGGATCATGGGACAGATCTTGGCAAAAATTTTCTCTTTCACTTACGCCACTGCTTTAGTTATGGCTTTTGATGTTTCCGAGACGCGTGTTATAACCCTGGCTGAGACTCGCCATTCTAAATTCAACCCCTTATATCTTCTGTATTTTTATTCGATTCTATTTATCCCACAGGGGATGAAATCGTCCGAGCAACCAAACGCGAGGACGACGTGAAGGAAAGTCGGCCCAGAATCCCGTCTCACACCACATCGACTATCGCTGAAGAAGCAGTGGATCAATTGCAAGCTTCAGAAAAACTTATAGCCGGTAAATAAAATATTAATTTTTTTAACAAACTATATACACGAAATACTGTACAGAAAATAAATTCTATAGTTACATAAATATTCTTTTAAAGTTAAAAAAGAACGCTGTTGAAAACAATTGTGTGTGTGTGTGTGTGTATATATATATAACACTAAACGAAATGGTAAAAATTAGGAGCATACGAAATTTACTGTCATTTACTTCTCAGAATTGAATGAAACATGGGAAGAGAAGCTGAAACGAACCGAGATAATTCGTTTACAACGCGAGGCGGTGTTCGCCGAAATGGGGGTTGCTGTGAAAGAGGATGGTGTCACGGTTGGTGTATTCTCTCCAAAAAAGACTCCTCACTTGGTGAATCTGAACGAGGATCCGCTCATGTCCGAGTGTTTGATTTACTATATCAAGGATGGCTTCACACGTATCGGTAGCGCCGAAGCTAACATACCGCAAGATATACAGTTGTGTGGTCCTCACATACTGAGCGAACACTGCGTCTTCGAGAATCACGAGGGTATTATTACCCTGATTCCGAAGAAAGGAGCTTTAATTTACGTAAATGGACGTGAGGTCACTGAACCGATCGTTCTGAAGACCGGATCTCGTGTCATCTTAGGAAAGAATCATGTGTTCAGATTCAATCATCCTGATCAGGGTAAGTAGTGTATATACTTTGTTCTATGCTTAACCCTTTACACTCGATACCATTTATACCTAAATGTCCTCAGTAAGAATAAGCTTCGTACAAGCATGGAAAACTGGGTATTAAATTTAAATTTGACTACGTACGACAAGAATGTGTATTGTGCGTGTGTAATCTTTAAGAGTGCGATATGATTGGCAGATGGAAGTTATATGTGAACCGTTGAAAGATTCAGAACTGAAAAAGTTGTTCTAAGAGTTATTCTTATTACATTCTTTATTTCTATCTTATTACTAAATATAGCTTTATCTACGTTATCTTATATTTAATGAGGAGAGACCCGCCTATAACACAACATGTCTACAATGATATTATGTGAAAAAAGATGTTTTATTGGCTGTGCAGTTCGTGAACGAAGAGAGAAGGGATCTCCCGCAGAAACTCCTGGAAATGGAGAAACAGTCGACTGGAACTTTGCACAGATTGAATTGCTGGAAAAACAAGGAATTGATCTAAAAGCTGAGATGGAGAAGAGATTATTAGCTTTGGAAGAACAATTCCGTAAAGAGAAGGAAGAGGCGGACCAATTGTTCGAAGAACAAAGAAAGGTAAGTACAACTAATATTTTATAAACTAATGGATACTCAATGTGAATATTCATACATATGGTTTCTTGTATTTTTACTGTAGAACTACGAGGCTCGAATAGACGCACTGCAACGACAGGTTGAGGAACAAAGCATGACGATGTCAATGTACAGCAGTTATACCCCCGAAGACTTTAACAATATCGAGGAAGATATTTTCGGTGAGTATACATATTGAATGGTTTTTAAAGTTATGATATAGCATATTCTGACTTTTTACAATTATTGAAATTCACGTAAGCAAGATAGTATAAGATCAACGATTATGGCTTGAACTATCATAATTTCAAGCCAGTGATCTTTGATGAAACATTTTTCACAGTTCTGTATACGAATGAAGAATGATCACATATATAATAGATCGTTATATTCCTTTCGTTAAAAGGTTTGAATTTGTAATGGACTCACCTATAGTTTATATCCTAAACATTTTTAGAAAAATCTAATTAAAGGGGCATACACCATTGTCCGTCATATAATTTCAGTTTCATTCCATTACAAATTTTATCATTGTACGGATCTGTGAGACGATCAGATGGTGGTACGTAACGAATTGTTAATAATATGTTCTCTGAATGTACGTTGATTGTTCGATTTTGTCTTTCAATTAACTTGCGATGCACGCATGTAGTTAACCGGTATGACATCACTATATTTCTTTTGTACTCCTGAAATTTTTACTTTCTCCCCATTATTAAAAAGTTGTTGGCAGTCTCGAGGTATGTTTCTTAGAAAGATCGCTTGTCGCAAAATGAAATGGTGTATCATCTGATCGTGGACAGAACGCCAATCGCTTCTTTTAACGAAGGAACCAGTATCCACGAAATGCTTGGCTTCTCTGACTGTTTTGCCTGGTAATGGCTTGCATTTCAGTCAACCCCTTGTTTGACGCAGAGAGCAACTGGACCGAGAGAGAGTTCCAACTGGCCGCTTGGGCCTTCCGCAAGTGGAAATATCATCAATTCACAAGTCTTCGGGATGATCTATGGGGCAACGCTATATTCCTCAAAGAAGCTAACGCTATTTCTGTCGAACTCAAAAAGAAGGTACATCCGTGGTTCATTTTTCGATGAACTAACGAAAACTCAAACCTTTATACGGCTCTTTTTTGATTACGAATCATCAACATTCATATTTTTCATCATATCTTTTGACATTCTTTTAAGAGCCATCATGAACATTTGATTTCACAAAAATGATCAAATATTTCAAAATAAATTATTCGAAAAAAGCTTTTTGTTAATCAATCATCGGTCATAATATTAATTTAAGCCTGAATTACTTAAACTTAATAGATTTTCAAATTTGACGATTAATGCACTTTTGCGTACCCCCTTTTTGACGTTCTAATAAAAAATACTTTATATTCGCAAGTAATTACTTTACATTCCCATATCGATCCCTTTGTTGATCTAATTGTTTAATCTTTTATTCATCACTGATATTTTTTTTTTTATTAATTCCATTCGCTTGTTTCGTACCTCACCATCACTTTTATAATTTAATATTTCATTGGTCGTTTCATTTTTTCACAATGGTACATCTTTATATCTATTCCAGGCGGCAAAAGCTTTTTCTACTTTTGCTTCACAAATATCATATATATCCTTTTTAGGTACAATTCCAGTTTACTTTGCTCACGGATACGCTTTACTCGCCGCTTCCTTCGGATCTCTTGCCTGTCATTGACGACGAGGAAGAGGAGGAAAGACCATTCCCGCGTACTATAGTTGCTGTAGAAGTTCAAGACACGAAGAATGGCGCGACACATTACTGGACACTCGATAAACTTAGGTGTGTTACATTTTATTTGACATTTCATTTCTTGAACATGCTTTACCTTATCATTTTATGTTTATATATACAGGGTGAGTCACATAATTTATTTCAAACTCCAGTACATATCTCTCGAGTAAAACGAGATATCAGAAAGCTTTCTTATTGCCACCTTTCTTCTTATTGCCATTATTTGTACCGAATATGATAGCTGCTAGCTATTTTATAATCTCATTTCTTTTTTCTAATATCAGTATCAAATGCGAAAAAAATAAAACATCGTTCCTTTATCGATTTCTTTATTCTCGGCCATACGATCAGAATCGGTAAGTGTTGACAGCACTTTAAATTCGTCGTACGATCGAATAGTAAGGAGGTCGATTAAAGAACTGATAAGAGTGCGGATTCGCGGATCAAGATCTATCATCGCTTTTAATTAGACGCGTGCTTGGATGAAACCGCACAGGGACACTCACGCAAGTAATACGTGTTAACTTATAGACAGCGCTTGGAGTTGATGCGACACGTGTACAACGAGGACTCGAGCCCCAGCACTCCGGAGGCCAAAGAGGATATTTTCCAATGTCTAACCGCCTACTCTAATCCGAAGTTCTCGCTCGCAAATCTTTTGCCTTCGAGGTTGGTGCTCGAACGCGTGAGACTCTTTCCTCTTTATCGTCACACGCTTCACGCCCATCCTCTAACTCTGTCAAATTTTTTATATATACGAATATGTGCAAAATGTCGGTCTTAATCTTGTCTTATCACCGTATTTCTGCTGCGTCTCAGTACACTGTCTGTTTGATTTAAACAGTTTCTCTATTCTTCATCTCTTCCCTACCAACGAAATATACTTTCGCTTTGCAATTGTGCTAAATTCAACAAAAATGTACATCGATCAAGGATCTCTGCATGGCCAAACGTGTTTAGTCTGTTTGATATTAACAATCGGAGCGGAATTAACCCCTCCGTATATTTTACAAAATTTTTTTATCTTATTTTGTATCTTATTTTTTAGTATATTTACATTTTCCTTTTTTATTTCCTCTTTAGGTAGTCTAAAGTTTCGTTGTACCAGTTCCAACGATTAGAATGAAATTAGAGAAATAGTCTATATATGCTACATATTGACTAAAGAGATATATAATCAAATTTATTAGATTGACATTAACTGAAAATTAGTCGAAGGGTTTAACTCCTGTACACGTTTCAACTGCGTCCCGCTGAACACGTGCGCTCCTTGCTGCTGAAGTTTTCTCACATTATCGCTTCGTGACTTCACCGTGCACGTGTCACTGCGAATTACACGAAACTATGATTAAACAACTATGATCGAACAATTTTGACAAAAATCATATAGAATATTCTAGTTGTTCTACATCATCGTAACTCGTAACGTAACTCTTTCTTACTATGAAAATACAGGGACAGCAGAAATATGTAAAATGTTGTTCTTAATATATCAACTTTATTACTTAGATGAAATGGAACTTGCATTTTTACGAAAATTTCAGTCACCGTTTAAGAAAAATAAGACACTGAAGTTCTCATGTTATGTCCCTTTATTTGAACATCTACAATATCTGTCATATCACTTTTGAATACATCCGAACACAAGACCACGCATACGGTGTAGTATTATGTACAGAGTGTCCTTCACTGTGCTTCTCGATAATGTTTGATTACGTTTTTATCTTATGGCTAAGAAAGATACAAACCGATTAACAACGAAGATTCGACGTTTTCGCTTTTGTGCAGACAAAGACTTGAACTGATGCGGGAAATGTATCACAACGAGGCAGAATTGTCGCCGACATCCCCGGATTTCAATATCGAGTCCATCACTGGAGGTGATCCATTCTACGACCGTTTTCCCTGGTTCCGAATGGTTGGCAGGTTCGTGAGAAACCTTTTTAAACATCAGACATTTCCAAAATCTATGCTTTAGATTATATTTTTTATAAATGTTTAGTAATCTAGCTGACCGATGAAACGAATCTTCATGAACTTTCTTTTGAGACAGTGAAGAGTACATTTTACAAAATAGCCATTGTATTTTATAAATATTTAACGACCTAGTTGATAAATAAACCAAATATTTTAATGAATTTTGTTTTATTAATATGAAACATTTTGTGTTGTATTTGTAGTGTCGAAGCATTTTAATGTTTATGGCCTTATAAAAAAACGTTGATAATAAATGTACAATTTGTTTGTTGCCATAGGTCTTTCGTATATCTAAGCAATCTTATGTATCCCGTACCATTGATCCACAAAGTAGCGATAGTAAATGAAAAGGGAGACGTAAAAGGCTACCTGCGTGTAGCTGTGCAAGCTGTTGTTGGTACGTAATCAGTGTCTGTATATATTCTTTTATTATCTCCTATCTTAAGTTTATTTAACTCCTTTATTTCCTCTGATGGAGGAAATTAAATACATATTACGTGATTGATTAGGTGATATTAAGTTGACCGCATCGTTGAAACGCGTATACTTACATGCATATTATCAGTAATACAATTGATTACGAAACAATGTCGATACAATGAAACTAGACAACAGTACCACCATTTATTTCAGAAGTAATTAAAGAAGTAATTAAAATTACGTTATCGTCATATAATTTTACTGTTGTATCGTTTTCTTGCTCTGTGGATTAAAATATTTATACGCGTATACTATTGTTCATATAAATTTAAATTTAGTACTTAAAAGATGTTACAATAATATATTTTACTACTCACCACATATGCACACACACTTAAATAAGTAAATATATATACATAATATATTTTACATACTATTCAATACATACGCTTATTACTTGGATATCACTGCTTGTGTTAATATTAGAAGTCTTTACGTCAGTTTATATCAGTCATAATGAGAAACTTATTGCACGCGATCGATAAGAACACGAAACACGTTATATTTTGTGGAGAAAGTATTGTGGCGTAGGATTTTCGTAACGAACCCTTGTTCCAGAAGAGGAAAACAGTGAATACTCAAGTGGCGTCAGACAGTCAGCTAGAATTTCTTTCGAGGACGACTTGTTTGGAAATCAAAAGCAGAACAAACGCAACACTCTGTTAACTCAGACTCTTGAGAAGAACCGACAAATACTGTTACACGAGGAACGCGTCGTGGAGGGCCACAACGAGCAAAAGGAGGTGAAAGACGAAGACGATATCGGCGATGCAGACAGTGGCAGAGGGGATAGCTCAGTTTCCAGCGACATGAAGGAAGAGGATCTACCGGATCATTTGCAACTTGGCTCTGAATTCACATTCAGGGTTACCGTGTTACAAGCCATGGGCATTTCCACCGAATATGCTGACATTTTTTGCCAATTCAAGTATGTTTAGTTTTATATAATACAATAATAAAGATATTTTATGTAAGAAACTGATAGTTAATGTATGATTATTATGCGTTATATCTAGTTTCTTGCATCGACACGATGAAGCATTTTCAACTGAGCCAGTAAAAAATACAGGAAAAGGATGTCCTCCTGGATTTTATCATGTACAAAATGTAAGCTACATTTACATTAAAATAAGGAATAACAAATAATTTGCATTAAATGAAAAAAAAGAAATAATTTATATATGTTCAACTTCGATTATGTATTTCTTTATTCTTTTTTTTTTCGTATACTGTTCAGATCACGGTGACGGTAACAAAATCATTCTTGGAATATCTAAAAACTCAGCCAATCGTTTTCGAAGTTTTTGGACACTACCAACAACATCCTTTGCATAAAGATGCAAAACTGGAATAGTAAGCATTAAATAATTTCTATGAAATCTATCAGTTCGACAAGATATTGTCTTTTTTAATCCTTAAGATGGTTAGTTATAACGATTTGATAAGATATTATTGTCTTTATTAAATCACGAATAAACTCAGTTGCATTGTATTTCATAGCGTAAGACAACCACCGAAGAGAATGCTTCCGCCATCTATACCTATCAGTCAACCCGTACGTTCACCGAAATTCGGCAGTGTTTTACCATCTCCGAGCACGTCACACGTGCACGCGAAATACGATGTATTAGTTTGGTTTGAGATTTGCGAGTTAGCGCCGAACGGTGAATACGTACCATCCGTGGTCGACCATAGCGACGATCTACCGTGTCGTGGATTGTTTTTGCTCCATCAAGGAATCCAGCGTCGGATTCGAATTACCATTGTACACGAACCAGCGTCTGAGCTGCGATGGAAAGATGTGAGAGAGTTGGTAGTCGGACGTATTAGAAACACTCCAGAACCGGAAGAAGAGGACAATGATTCGTCGGTGCTTTCATTAGGACTTTTCCCTGGCGAATATCTAGAAGTACCTGGTGATGATAGATGCATGTTCAGATTCGAGGCAGCGTGGGATAGTTCTCTTCATAATTCGGCCTTGCTCAATAGAGTTACAGCTTACGGAGAACAAATCTTCATGACAATTTCTGCTTACCTCGAAGTACGCTTATTCGAATGTTTTGTATTATATATTTATTAGAGATTTAATCACAGATTATGCGTTGTATATTCAATAGAGATTAAATGCCTCCATAAGATTCGTTCTCTGATTTATTTTTTCATATCATTTCTTTTAGTTGGAGAATTGTGGAAGACCAGCAATCATCACGAAAGACTTGAGTATGATCATTTATGGCAGAGACGCCAGAGTAGGGCCACGTTCTTTGAAGCATCTATTCAGCGGAAGCTACCGCAATCAAGAAGCAAACAGACTCAGTGGTGTTTACGAGCTGGTCTTGCGTCGTTCTTCGGAAGCAGGTAGCCCAGGTTTGTCTTGCTACCCTTAGCGTAGACCCCACTTGATCCTTTCCCTCCTTGTCGATATAATAGTCGTACAAATTTAGAGAAAGAGGATATTTTATTAGAAAGATGTTACTACATTACAAAGTTATATAATAATAATTTCCGATGACAATCACAATGACTATTATATCATATTATTAACGAATTGGCAATTTTCTTTGTTATGTTTTGTTCCTTCTTAAATTATTTCGACAAAAAAATTTCCAATCTTGGCCAAGACGAAACATATTCATACTTCTTTCTAACACTTGGCTTTTCCCACATTCAGTACCCACCCCACTTTTGCAATTGTCTTTTGCAGGCGTTCAGAGGAGACAACGGCGTGTATTGGACACCAGTTCTACGTATGTTAGAGGAGAGGAGAATCTTCACGGATGGAGACCTCGGGGAGATAGCTTAATATTCGATCACCAATGGGAGTTAGAAAAATTAACAAGATTAGAAGAGGTGGAGAGAGTAAGACACACGCTATTATTACGAGAAAAGCTCGGTATCGACAAAGTGTCATTCTGCAATAAAATATCTCATGATTTCACAAAGAGTGAGAAGGTAAAGTATCTTATATTTTTAGTCTTATAAAGATCTAAGAATTTTTATATAATATTTAAGCATTTGAGTAGAGTTGAAGAAAAGTTAAACAAACGAGATACATCCATTGTATTTATTCAATACAGGAGGTCTGCAACATGATGGCGAAAGCGACGAATGAAACGCATGCCAGCCCGGTGAAATTGAAGCGTTCAACTAGTAAAGACGTTTACGAGCCTTGGGAGATGACCGAAAGAGAAAAAGAACTAGCCACGAAGTATATCAAACTTATTCAAGGTCGCATTCCAAGCAAAGAACCCATTCTATTGTCCGACGTTTCACCCGGAGAAGACACTATGGCCGATATGACGGCATCTATGATATCTTCGGTGATATCATCCTCGTCCCAAGAGTCAGTATACGAGAGAGCTAGTGATTACTTAGAGCAGGTAACCCTCCCCGCATGCCTGAGTGCTCCTGCTAGTAGCGGTTGTCCACGCTTCGTCGCATCATCGTATTTTTATCTCGATGGCAAAAATAGATATTTGTTTTTCGAGATTCAAAGAAAAACGATACTCTCTTTCTTCATTCACATTATCATCGGACATAATTTAATGCCAATAAAACATAAATTAAAAGTGTAAAATTAAAAACTGGATAACTAATATCTTGAAATGAAAAACTTAAAAATATTTCTTAGCAATTATGAGTGAAGATTGCGAGGATTCGATTCAATTTGAAGGTCGACTTGTCTCTTCCACATACGAGCTTGCAATAAACTCAATAAAATTATTGTATCAGATCGAAGTTCGATTCACGTTCGCTTTTAAGAACGATCAATAATTTGTTACGCAACGTTTCGAGTAGCTTCGCTGAGTGAAAGTCGCGCTTTTAGCGCAATCAGCTTCTAAGAATCGCTTTCTGTCTACTTTGAAACACAACAATTGGTAGACGATGACTTGAGATTTTCGAGTCAAAGACAACCGCAAGTAAAATTGGACACGGTCAGGGTGATGCTGGAGTGTTACTTGCAGGCTGCTGGTATAATAGTATGGAGCAGATCTAAGTCGTGCATCCTTAGGTTAAGTTCACCGGAGAGAGCTAGACTGCAGGAACTGCAGGAGAGTATATTAGCCAGTGAATCCGCTAATCAACCGTGTACAATCGCACCGGCTCCATTGGGTTCATCTTCCCCATCGAAGGAGAATTTGGTACTCTACGTGCCGGAAGTGGAAGAAATTCGCATCAGTCCGGTTATTGCCAGAAAAGGATACCTAAATGTTCTCGAACACAAGACTAATGGTTGGAAAAAACGTTGGGTGGTATGTATATCTTGAATACAGTATTTTTATTTCTCTCTTTCAAGAATTAATTGATATACTAAAAATATCATTGGTTATTAGGCTGTACGACGACCATACGTTTTAATCTTTCGAGAAGAAAAGGACCCAGTGGAGAGAGCTCTCATTAATTTAGCTACTGCTCAAGTTGAATATTCTGAAGATCAATTAGCTATGGTGAAAGTACCAAATACTTTCAGGTAAATTATCGAGTATATAAAGTTATTTAATCGTAATCCGTGTTAGACATCTCAAATCGGCATTCTTTATTTTACAGCGTCGTTACAAAACATCGAGGATATTTATTGCAAACTTTAGGAGATAAGGAGGTTTATGACTGGCTGTACGCTATTAATCCTCTTCTTGCTGGTCAAATCAGGTAAGGGTGTTCATTTGAAATTATATTCAAAAAAGCCTATAATCCGATACGTTTGTATGAACAAATAAAGATTTTAGGTTTTGAGAGTATTTATAGATTTGTATCACAACATATAATTCATAAAAATTTATTTATGACCTTAACAAATTTCGCTAACGAAATATACTTGACAATTGTTACAGGTCAAAACTAGCACGCAAGGGGCCAGCTACGAATTTGAATAACGCTTCACCTGTTGGTCTAGTCCCGCCCATAGATCAACAGTCGAACCAAAATAAGTGAGTGGCCGACACGTTGGCCGAGGTAACGAGCGTCATTGCAAAAGCCTCCGAAAAGGTGCTTTGCTGGTCGCACTCGGCCTTCGAGTCTCATGATCTCTGTAGCTTTCGATTTTCGGTAGTTTTCGATTATTAAAACGCCTCGAAAAATGCGTACTAACGATTGACTACCAGCTTCGGTAGCCGCCGATTAATATCTCATGTCATCTGATTTAACTACCCGTCAACCCTTTTACTCCTGGCGGCCGAATAGAGAAATGAAAATCGGAACGACTCTTAAATGCAAGGGCATGTTTATCTTTCGACAAAAAAAGAAAAAATGGTTATACATGTTCGAATTATTGACATTATTACTTTCGGAATCGCAAATTTTCCTTCAATGGTCTCTCCGTTCATTTTGATACACAATCAAAATGTATAATAACGTTGATGAGACATTACCACGAGCTCGCGATACCTATCTTATAATATATTCGAATTTCTCGATATTAGTCGGTCGTACGAAGCGATTCTCTTTTAAGCGTGGAACGCATACAGTGAAGAGCAACATATTTATGCCTAAATAAAACATTCCTAAGACGATCATAGAAAACGAGGCAAGAGAATACACATTGTAGGTATACTCATTAAAGAGAAGATGTGGCGCGAGAGGAAGCAAGAAAGAGAGGGAGAGAACGAGAGAGAGAGAGAGAAGTAGGTAAAAGGCGATGTAGCGAAATTATGAATTTCTGAGTGTTTATGTCTGAGACAAAGAGAGAATAAGAGAACGAAAGGAAGAAGAGAACAGGAATTAAGGAAAGAAAGAAATAAGAGATTCTACACCAAAAAGGGTGCGGATTATTTCGAACGCGAATTCTAAACGGTAATCGTTGAACAATTCATTGTTAGTAATTCGTTTGTGTAATTCTGTTTGTCTATTATGACCGTTATCGAAATAATCCTTTTTCCTCTTGTTTCGTGTTACTGTAGTATTAACCTTTTTACACCTCGGATAACGAATACTTGAGTCATAAGTAAAATATCGAGGTCACAAGTTTCACTCAAATTTGTACTTTTACTGTATAGACCAGTATTCAAACATAAAGATCGAGGGAAACATTTTTCTGTCTCAACAGAGAAAGTTCGTAATAACAATACGGATAATTTGCAGTATTATTTAGACGAAACGACGAATCAGATATATTTTTAATTCAGTACAAACGTTCGTTAAAACTTTTATGTTAGTGTTAGTTACTGGCATAACCCTCATTATCATTTAAGAAATATTTTTCTTCATTGATTTCAGTTATATTCTAATTTTTCTATCAATCTTATCTAACCGAGTTATCAGTGATAAACGATTACCAACATATTCTGTTGAACGGCAGATAAAATGGGAAATTTGTAAACGGATTATTTTCTCGGTTGTTTGTACGCGGAGGTCTACACAAAAGTGAGCCCCGCTTCTGTTACCGTTTTTGCTTACTATACTGTTGTAGAGTCTGATAGTTTTATTTTGTTAACGAGGACGTACGTGTCGATGAAGAACAAGAAACCGTACTTTAATAAGTTATATACGCACTCAGCTTTTTTAACCCTTTGAAGCAAAAATTTAGGTGAAACGAACCGATAGTATTGACATTAATCATTTTTCTTTTATATACATGAATTTTATTGCTCAGTACATATATACATATTAGCTTTAATTATTTATTTTAATTTATGTTATACTTTTACAACCATATAGTAGTAATCAAATTGCAATTACACACCCCAATTTAAGGGATAGACTGATTATTTATGACTTTTTAATTGAAATTGTAAATGTATTTAATTAATATTGCCAAATATACAATATATATTTCACAATTGAAAATTTGTGCGTAGTTATGAAACAGCCTCAAATACGAGTGGGTAATCAACTTCGATTATTTATTTATTGGCAAAAATTTGAATTAAACCGTATAATTACTATTATACAATAAAATGAACGAATTAATTATTTGATTACGTCGTGTTTCAGTACATCCCCCAAAAAATTATATTTCATTTTCCCTAGTATAACAATAAGAGTGCAATGTTGGTTAATTCTTAAAGTTAAATGATCTTTCATCCTTCAAAATGTATGAAAAACACTGTACAATACTAAAGTTTTTTAATTATCCTCCTTTTTTATTAAAAGGTGATATTTAGTATTGTTAGATTGTTGCTTATGTCTAATAATATATTAAAGAGACTCCAAGTCCTGTTTAAAATGGGAATGGTAGAATCCATGTAACATAAATATAGAAAATAAATATAAGAAATGTAATATTCATAATATTAATTCTTGAAAGCAAGCACATTAAAAATCTGAACTGGAGGATGCAAAAAGTGTACTCTCTCTCTCTATTGCTATTTTCTAAGATGTTTATTGTATATCTACAGAATAACTGTACTTACAGACTTAGGATTAAAATAAAGGTTTACGACATGCGCTTTTACACAACACAATAAAAAATAAACAATGCATAACTCAGATATTCATTCATTTTTTTTTAACATGTAAGAAGACATCTATGAATTGTACAAGAGCATAGTACGTATATGTATGCATAATGTATTTATGAATATTACCTACGATACATAGCATTTATATTTTAATCGTGTTATTTACGCATAATTTATTTGTTATACTATATACGACAAACACCTGTGCATGTAAGTAAATAAAACCAAAAGAAAAGTATTGCTTCAGGGGGTTAAAGACATAATTTATTACTACGTAAAGAAGGAAAAGAAATTGAATATTAAGCATGGAGTAGACAAATAAAAAATTAAAAGAAAATAGGACAAGTGAGTAGAAAGAAAAATGATACGAGCGTTGTGAATAAAAATACAGGAACGCTGTCGATAAGATTAATAATCATTGTTGTTATCAAAAGACAAAATGCGGAATTAAAGGGAGATGAGAGAAGAGAAAGGGAAGAACTAAAGGGGAGAAAATGGAGAAGCGCGTGTGCGCGAGAGAGAGTGAGTGCGAAAGAGATAGTGCGAAAGAACATGTTTGCTTTTATATATATATATATATATACCCATATATATATATACCTTATATATAAAGTATATTATATAAATATATAAATAAATTTAATATTAATATAAGCATTTTGTCAAATGTCGAAGACCATCTCGAGGCATACGATAAAAAGGCTAACGATGATTTGATCTGTACCAAATATGTAAGTTCATGTACTTACTTGTTTGTAAGGTAACTAAAAACTCTATTGCAAAAACGTTTTCGTTTTTGATCGTTTGCTATGAAAAAAGACATGCATCGATGCTGTAACTTGTATTTATTATTATTATAATTATTCGATTTTCGCTAGACTCACTGTAAGTGGTAACGTGTAATAAATCGGTCAATAAAAAGCTTACATGCTTAATGAATTCCTTTTATGACATATCCTTGTGTTAAATTTGACATCAAAGGTAAAATTTGCTTTTTCGTTCCTTAGATAGAGATAAAAAAAATCAATATGATATTATTTAATCATTAAAAAACCTTGTAAATTAGCAACGAATTCATCAAAAGAATTTTTAAATCTTTCCTTATCCCTACAAATATATTTCCAGGGAGAATTTATATGTTCAGTCAATTTTTTAAAAGCGTTGGCTAATCTCTGCATAACTTGTTCATCTGATTGAGTGGATAGATGATTTTGCACAATCTGGTTATATTCGTCTTGATAACAATATATCAAATAATAAACAGATATGCACACGTTCGATATAAAATATGAATTAACTTGACGTGTTAAAATAACAGTAATTACTAACTGAAAAAGAGACATCAATTAGAACAAAATTATATATAACTTAATTGTAATATTACTTTGAAAAATAAGTTACATTTAAGAATGGTGCCATTATTTCACTTTTTGAACGGCCTTTTTGCATATTTTCAATAATCTGTGTTATTAAAATTTCAATCATATTACAACACAACATAGATACATCATGACCAAATGAGAATAAACCCAATTCTATTGATGTTAAAAGTGGTTGTAATAGTTCGGACGGTAAATCGAGCACTTTTTGAGGATCATCCTTACAAAAAGACATCATCATTTCAAAATATCTGTAAGAAATGTATTTTAATTTAATTAGAATAACTTCACAGTGATTTTGATATAATAATAAATAATGGTAACTTATTGTAGACACAAACATAGAAATTTAAAAATATCTGTATAGTTATAGCTTGTAAAAACACTGTTTTATCGTGTAATATATTCTTGGATACAATATTAGTTAAAAGTTTCATCAGGAACAAGATATTCTGATAATTATCTTCTTCTGCAGTTGAATCTATAGTCAGTCTATTAATATTACAATGTATATAATTTCGTATTGCACTTAAATATATCTCAGATACTTGTGCAGCATCAGTCTAAAAGAATGAATTTATTTAACATTATGATAGAAATAAATACTATTTTTCATGACGATTATTATATTAAAGCAGTGTGATTAGATTGAAAATTATTTTACCTCAGTTATGTGAAGAAGAATTGGTTCTAGTCCATTTGTACATTCAAAAAGTAATTCTAAAATTAATTGTATATCTTGATAATTATAGTACAAAGATATTAAATTTGGTAGCTCATATAATAACAGTTGAATGTTGTGATATAGTAATCTATCTTTTAATCCTAGTATACCTTGCGCTACTCCTATAATATTAGAGTATGTTTTAAATATTAATAGTAAATATTTTATATACAGTGCGCTTAATGTTAAACTAGTAAAAATCAATTAGTAAAGCGACTAACCAATAAAAATTTAAATTTAAAGCAAAATTTAAAAGCCAGACTTGACAATAAAACGTTTTAAAATATCTGTAACTTGAATTTTAATATCTTCTTGATTGTAACATTGAAAAAATTTTTCATTAGAGGTAATTTGTTTAAATTTGTCTATCAATAGTTGCAGAATGTGTGCCCAATATGACTGATCTACTTAAATTTATGATACTTTCAAGTCCTTTGGAGTTTAATACATAACTGGCTCTGAGAAGGAAATACATATTACATGTAAAATGATATACATAAAATATAATACCATTCTTTATTAACGCGAACTTACTTTTGTAATCTAAGTAAGTAAGTGATATCAACATCTTCATAGTTCCTTCCAATATTGCAGGTTCATTTTTAAAGGCATTAATATTGAATTCTATTTTTTCAAAAAGAAAATTTAGAGCCCATATTGCAATCAGACTATCTCTTCCAAAACATTTTAAAAATATAGGAGACATTTCAGCATAATAGAATTTTAATTGTAAAAGGTAATGTGAGGATCATGTATGCAAAAACGACGTTATGATAAGACATAATTCGGGACTTAGTATATTATCTGATAAAATAGACATTGCAGCTTTTTCTATGGCACACAGACGAAAAATGCTTGCGACTAAACGAATAACATGATCTACTGATTCTGTAGCAATGTCGAAGGACGAAATATTTTCTGATGAAGCGAAGAATTGTAATGTAAGACTCGTATCACCGTTTTCCTGTTTTATCTACGAAGGAATACATTATTCTTCATGAAAATATACATATATTATTATAAAGCGGAATTCTAATTTATGTCATATATGTTTCGTTCTACTCATTCCATCTACACACCTGTTCAATATCATATCTTATTATTTCATTAGGTATTACAGAAAATTGACCGATAGTCTTCGAGCAAATGACATCACCCATTATAACTACTAGCCAATATATATCTTTATACAATCTAGGGAGAGGGTCATTTTTTATTGTATGAAGTGATTCAGTCTGTTCCACTAATTTATTGAAGATTTCACGTAATTTAGAAATACGATCTTCGATTAATTGTGCCAATAATGGAAGAGTATAATGTGGTATCAGTCTCCCAAAAGTTCCTAAAAGTTTCTTTCTATATGTACCATTTGAACTAAACAAGTTCTTGCATGATGAGCTAATTGTGGATTTTTTCGTATTTTCGAATACAATGTGAACATTAAATCTATTACAGTTGGAACTAACATGTTTCCAATTTATATCCATATCCAAAGATACACAGTCAATATTTACTGCTTCCCAAATATGTATCAGCTCTGATTGTGCAATGAAATTAAGGAATTAAAATAAAAGTAACAATAGGAAAGGAAATAATTTAAAAATATCTAAAAGCATAGAGACTATAAGAGCAGATTTTTGTGAAAAGGATATTTTCATACCTTACATGAACAAATGTCCATGTAAATATACTTTCCAAAATTTGGAGTAGTGGTTTTACAAAAGTTATACTATCTTCCTCTAAATCTTCTTTAATTAATTCTTCAATTTCCTTACAACAAAACTTAAAAATTCTTTTCAAATCAATATCTTGAAATGTCTTCTTTTCATAGAATAGTGTTTCCTATGATAAACCTATATTTGCAGACATGAAATTGAATACATATTCTTGAGTTATTATAGAAATAAGATTGTATCCCAGAAGTTTCTAAAAATGTTAGAAAACATTACAGCATACAATACTCTAAAATAATGCAAATTTAATTGGTTTTATTATTTTTGGTAAATCACCAGTCATTATCAAATTTTCAATTTCTTGTAATATGGCTTGTTGTGCTTGTCCAGAGTCATTTACAGTACCTCTTTTTATCAAAATTGCAATAAGTTATAATATAGACCCTTCGACATATGGAAGTAAATTTGGTTTATTCATAACATAATGTAATAGGTAGTCTCTTAATGAAGAAGTATGTGTTTGTGATAATAATTGCCATTCCCGTATTAAAGCTATTTTTATTAAATCAACTGTCTCAAAAACAATATAATCGTTTGTATTAGTCTCCAAAATTTGTCTACAAAGCTCATAAGGAGATTTAAATCTCCGAAAATTTAAGAAAACTTCTTCTGCATTATGACATTGTTCTGTTGTAACTAAATTTGGTGCCGCTTAAAAATAAAATGGGAAATAGAATGCAACCATTAATACTTGATAAAAAAATTAATACTGAATAAAAACATTTACTTCCAAATATAACATAAATATTAGTCAAAAGATATATATAAACAAACATTGTAAATATGGAATTATATTATTAATAATCATGAGTTTGTCAGGATTTAAAACATATTAAATTGCATTAATTATTACATCAAAGCATATATGAAAACATTTTGAATAATTTATGTAATTGGTTAATTTCACATAATATAAAATGTATAGGTATGTATATAATAGAAATGTACGCATATATACAATGTACATAACTTATAAAATTTTGTACTAAAAAAAATTACATTTTAGTATAAGAACTGAAAAGAGCTATTATACATATCCGTTCTATGATTATATTTGAAATTAAACATTAAGTACTATTTTCTTCATATTACATATTTTCTTTCGTGTTAAATTAACAAAAAAATAACATTGAATTATTTTAATATTTTGTAATATATATTATAGTAATATAATTGTACTGTATTATATTATGTATATAATATGTACTATAATCTGTACTGTATTCGTAAACATAGTTTCTCAAAAGTTTAATGAATAAGTTTATTTATAACTTTCGTGAAACAATTTTATTAAATGTAAACATACCAAAATTATTTGTGCAGCCTTTTCTAATTCATCCATTAATTGTTCTGCCATTTGTTTAAAAGTATTAAAGGTTTTTAAGCTAAAATAGTGTTTGTAAACAAATTTGTATAATAAACAATATTCGTTCCGTATTTCAATCCAACAATTTCCATCAACTAAACTAAACATGTATGCACCTATACTCTACGCACAAATGAATGCTTTAAGTCGATTTTATTGTGCATGATTTCACTTGTAAATTTACACAATTTATTAAATTTATACAATAATTATATGTAAACTGACTAATGACATAAAAATCAATCAGTATATTGTAAAATGTTAATAAAATTGCAGTGCATTATCACTAAACCTACCACTTCCGATCAAATTGGCTATTTTAAAATTTCTACACGAATTTAACCATATTTAACCATATTATCATATTGTTTCCTAACCTATGACTTTTCATGGAACATGCATAGAATATATTTTACGGTGTTTACTTTCAATTTGCTTTTTTTTCTAAGAAATATTTGTAGTCTGTCCTGCCTACCGCAGGCGATTAATTTGACCGCTTGATAAAACATTTTATTTACTCTTAAAATAAATACAATCAGTACAAATAAAAGGTTATCTCAAGGTCAGATGATAAACAAAATCAATAATAACAAATAATAACAATTGTTACGTCCGTAATCTTGTCATAAACCATAATCTATCCCTCGATCAAGATGGTCACCATGTTTCAAAACATATCAACACACGTCCACAATAATCCTAAAGAACCACCATAAAATTTTGCATTTTTTACGGTCAATTGTTACAAACATCTTAAAAGTCGAGAAATTTCTTAGGATTATTGCTAAGGTCCAACAGCATATGCTAAACGACATATAATGAAAAGACGAGTAAAGACGGCATTTTATCTTATCATTGATTACCGTATAAGGGATTATATAATAAAATGTACGGAAGAAGAAGCATTTAGAGTATTGGGGACAAAGTGGGAGCTAGATACAACAAAACTAGATGCATTTATTGCTCTGCTATATGCCCGCGGTGCATATTAAGCAAAGAATTTAGATATCTCATATTTGTGGAATAAAATTTGGGGACTTTTTTCAAAAACAATGAGTTGCAATGACTTTACTGAAATTATGATTTATATACGATTTGATAAGAAGAGCGAAAAAAGCCAACTTTTACGAACCAATAAACTTGCAATGGTATCTACAGTATAAATCGATTTATAGAGAATTCTCAAAATTCTTATAAACCTGGTGCATACATTACTGTTGTATAAAGAATCACAGGGGAAAAAACCATGCAATAAAATTGTCAACAAGTTCAGATTCATTGCTACAAAAAACTTGTCAAGCAAAATATTGTAGAAATTATAAAACTACGAAAATCTGTTCAAGATGCGACAAATGCACATTTGATAATAAGATAATTTGTAAAAAATGCAGCGAAATTGACATACATTAAAACACCTCTATATAAGTAAAAGCGTAGTTTTATTTAAGTCTATAATTGAAATTAAACAAAAGTAAATTTGGATGAAATTTTCTGAAAGTTTATCGTTTTATATATATTCAGTTATAAATTAACCATTATATAAGTTAAATCATAAAAACTATTACTTTTTTAATCACCGATTATTTTGACCGTACATGGTAGGAATAGGTATATAAGTGTCGGTAGGTGTAATGTTAAACATATTTCACTTGTGCCTATATAATGCATTTCTTCAAATGATTTCTTATTATTACTATATATTATTACAATATAGAAGGAAGAGTAATCTATTATAAAAGAAAAGAATACCGTTTTAATGATTGCAAATGAAGATTATGATGATTTAAGATAATGAATTTGAAATTTAAATTATGTAATATAACGAATGTACATAATAAATACATGTATAAAGAACGTTTTACAATTTATACATTTTAGAAGTCAGTAATTGTCTAAATACATAATGCAATTTTGTATGAAATTATTTACAATATCGATCCGCTTTCATCTTGCTTCTTCTATCTAATAAAGCTTCATGTAAAGTTCCTTCTCGTTTTGCTTTCTCTAGTTTAGAACTATCCTCTTTACTTATTCTTAATTTTTTGTCCTGGAATTTCTGGAACTTCCTCCTATAATATTGTCAATATATTATGTTCTCTATATTATATTTAAAACAACTTTTCATATAAAATCTATACTACTTACACATAATTCACTTCAACATCATGAAGAGAACCCTGTTCCTCTTTGGGGATGTCTTTATTTGGATCTTGAGCTTTTTGAGTTATACTTCTTATAGTACAAAATTCAGAAGATCCAGCAGTTCTTTTCTGACAAATAATATCATCTTCATCTGTAACTGATATGAAACAATCGTTGCTATTTAAAATAGCAAGCTTGTTATCCTAAAAAAATCATAGTTTTTTTTATAAAATATATATAAAAAATTGGTTATATTTTTTACACTTGTAGTGTTAAATTAATGACAGTAAAATTAAATGAATAATCTCATTCCTTTATACAAACTAATAAAAATGATAATCTTAACAAAATGACTCAGTAATCAAAACTTGCAATGAATAATATATTTACCTGAAATATTGGTTCCCACTGTTCAATCATGCCTACTGCATCACTTCTTCCAATGACAACACCTTTTTTATCAATACCTAAGTATTTTCCATAACCAGATTTCAATGCAACTTTAGTTTCACTTATTGGAAAAGCTGTTAGAATCTCTTCTGGTAAAGGCCCTTCACCTTCATTGTGAGGTGCACCTAAGGTAAATAATCCATTATCTAATGCTTTCATGTAGATATGATTTCCAAATTCAATTGCTACTGTTCCTGTAACTTCTGACACTTGTGTAGCTTTCCACCAACCACCTATGAATAACATACAATACAATTACTTTGATAATGAATATGAGGAAGTACATATATATTACAATAACATACCATGACTTATGGTATCTTTATCTTCTGAGGTTATAATATATCCTTTCTCTTGTTTTTTCAATTTCCTCTTTTTCGTTCTGTAAAAAAACAAAAGACAATAATTCATTATTTCTTAAAATATATATGCATTGAAATGAACATATTATGCATTGAAATGAACATATTATGCACGGAAATAATTTGTATACCTTTTCTTTTCACCTTTCAAAACAAGTTTTCCAGTTCTCACTTTATCGTATTCTGACATTTTCACGTTTCTTTATATATTAATTCTTATATATTTATTCTGTAATTTTGATTATTGCATTTAATACAATAAAATATTCTTGTGAATTAAGGAAAAATATTATTTTTGTCACGTACGTAAATATATAGGTGAAAAGATCATCAAATATTATTAATATTTTGAATAATAAATATAAATTATATCAATAACATTATCATGTTTTACACTTATTCTTAAAGACTACAAGAAAAATAAACATCCACGATGTAATTACTTTTTACTAATTGTATTTGTTATATTTCCGAAAATTTTATAAGAGAGGAAACTGGCTGTAGTAATTAATATCAGTACCGTCATGTACGCCCTCTATTAAGTTGTATGTAAACTAACCTGCGCCAAATTCAAATTGTAAAAGATCATAATTGAAGCAATGAACAAAGAAACTATATAAGCAATAAATTATCAGATACGATTTAATATTGTAGTTTTGTACCGTATAATCAATAATTCATACTGTATGTACTATCATCATATATATCTATTTTAAAATCATGGAAGGTAAAAATATTAAATATTATAATTTGTATATTTTAATACTAAAAACATTACAATATAGGCCATATTTAAGCGCAATAAATATTTTAATATATGCATAATATAAAAGTGCAAACGCGAGGTCCTTTGCAGGACTCAGTTCAAATATTTCTGCAAATAAATATGCAGAATACAAAATTCACTTTGATTATATGTTTAGATAAAATATAAATATACAATTCTCTATTAAAATTGAGATTACAAATGAAAATTACCTCACAAATATGGAATCAAAACGTCATACTATCAGGATATTACAAAATTCGTAAAAAAAAATATATATATTATGCACATAACTATTTTGCGAGTTTTATAACGTGAAATGACTAAAATTACAAAACATTTTTTTATGAAAGCCATAATCTGTATGGTGAAGTTATATATAAAATTAAAAGTGTATAGTTTTATTTTATTCACTAGTCAGTACCAAATATTCACTAAAAAATTAAATTGTGGCACACTTTGAGGTGTAATAATGGCATATGTAAGATATTATTTTGAGTCTTAGAAAAGTTGAATTAATTAGATGTAAATTGAATAAAAAAATTATATTTGATTTAATATTCAGTTATATCGAATAATTGATTTTAGTCAATTTAAAAAAATCTTTGTCTAATATTTAACAGATGTAACATTGATATATTTTAAGTTGAATGTTATCTTTTAATATTCGTCAATATCATTTAATGTTATCTTTTTATATACTTTAAGTTGAATATTTAATGAAAAGAGAAATTTAATAAAAAGAGAATATTTTTGCAATTATAAACTTATAAGTATTTGTAAACAATTAAAGATACGTATGTTATGTTCATATTTAATGGAAGTATACTGGTACTATTTAAAAATTATGTATGAGAAAGTATCTAAAAAATTCAATTTAATAAATTAAACAAAGAATACTGTAAATACTACCATTTTTTATACATATACCTTTTTTTTACAAAAAAATTGATACATAAAAATACTTTGATAAAATCTTTTACACACTAATCATCATAATTTAACATCTAATAATAACTTCTTTAATTTTGAATATGATTCAACATTTCTCTCTGCACGGTAATATTACTAATAACATAGGATTATATTTCGTGAAATATTAAGTCTTTCTTTTGATAAGAATAGAAGGTAAAATTAGGATAAATTGTTTTTCTGATAAACCTTTTTCTCCTCTTAAAGAAAAGTATTCATGGCATGAAATTTTTGCTATGAAAAGCATATTCAGTATCGATTTTGTTTAGTAAATACTAGTGAAATTGATCGATACCAAATGTGAATCTCATTCGTTACTTTGTGCACTATTATAAGTTTGTAAAAATCAATTATTTGCACGTCTGGGAATTGGATACCGAAGTACTAGAACACTGTCTGCTGATATAATTGGTAATACATTGTCACAATGATGATTTACTAAATGGCTAACGCTATCGAAAACGCGGTCTTTTGTGCGAACCTGGAATTACAATAAATCATAAATATTTGCCTTCTCAATGTATGTAGATTTCTTCCAATGTTATGTTCTAAAATACTTACTACGCCTTCTGGATCAATTAACAATAAATGTTTTGGAGTACCATTGTTCATACCAGTAAGAACATATTGTCCAGGTGAGCCTTGAGATTCTCGAACCAAAAAGTCACCATCCTGTCAAATATGTTATATTGGAAATATACACAACTTATATATAAATATTAATCACAATACTTACTCTTGTTAACATTGATTCTGCTTCAGCACGACTAACACTACCATGGAACCATATCTCTTGTTTTAATTGTTGCTTTTGAGAATGGGGGCTCAATCTATTCAAATCTGATATTGCAGAACTAAATGGCTCTATAAAATTATATTATGTCATATGCTGGAATTTTAAATACTATATCAACATTAAATTACTTACGCATATCAAACACATCGAAAAGTGATGTTTGGTCACGATGACTTTCTCTTGTAGCTGCTATGACACTGTCATTTACATAGTTATGTTCAGGAGGAATATTGAAATTTGTTGATGTTCCATCAGAATTCAAGTCAATTAAGTTATCGCTTTCTACAATAACAGAAATGAAGTTAGTTTTCATTATTAAATGAAATTACCAATTATAATAAAATTTTAAAAGAATGTTACCTGGCCATTGTTGATGATGTCTATCAGAATTTATGGAAAATGTGTCATGTAAAGCAGAGTTTTGTATATTGCTACGTGACACATGATTTTGAGTAGAATGATGATGTTTTAAATTAGGTAGTGTTGATGCCGAAATTGGTAATGGTGGAACTGGTGGAGGGCCAATATCAGGTGGTACTTTCCCTGGTAAATCATTATAATAATCTCTATCTGCTTCTCGCATGCCATTTAACATAGGGCTGTATTATAAAAAAGATATATATTAAATAACATATTAAAGATTAATTTTATAATAAATAAAATTTGTTTTTAATATCTATAATTACTGTAATGAAGCTGGTTTTGTAAGAAATTCTTTGAATCGTAATTCAAAAGCTTGTCCAATAGTAGATATGACATCTTGTGCAAGTCCTCCTCCACACTCTAATACATAACAAGCACGCCATTCTTGCATATTTTTAGCAACATATGCTACAAAATCTAATATTTCCTACAAAAAAAAATATATGAACCAGTTCATATGTCTGGCAATTGTTGTATAATACAAATGATAATAAAAACTAATATTTCATAACATATAATTTACCGTATCTCCACCTGAAGCAAAAGATATACGTGGCATTTCATGTTTGGCAATAGTATGTCCAGTCTCTATGTTAGTCAAAGCTAAGCTGCAGCTACTAATAGTTAAATTTATCGTAGCACCTGTATGTTCCATGCGAGGTTTATCTGCTATTGCTCTTAACACTTTCCTATCCACCTTCAAATATAAATTATTATAAATGTAAAGCTGCAATTATACAAGTAAAAATTAATAATATACATACCCTTCTCTTTTTATCTGCAGATTTTAAACCAGCTGCTTCACAAACTCTGTTTATACATTCTCTAAAAAAAATTTGTTCATAATATGTTAAGAACATGCATTTATACTTTTAGTGTTTCTTTACATATAAGATAAATTCTACAAATAAATGTGTTTTAAAAATTTATTACAAAGCTTACTTGGCAACACATGATCTTGTTTCAAAATCTAAGCTTTTCATAGATGTGTATACTTCAAGACATCCTATATACTGAAAATCATATAATATAATAATTAAACATTTATAATTTGTAAAAAATTATTTTAATGTTACATATTGATAATAGAAAAATAGAAACTTACTTTAACAGTATAGGTAATTCCTTCTTTGCTCACTAAATGATCAGGGTGTAACCATCCTCTGGCTGGTTTACTTATAAAACTACTACCTCCAGTTGCCATTTCTAAATTCTACGCACATAAGTATTCAACTACAACATAAGCATTATAAATATTATACAAAATATAAAATTTTGTATAATAAAATAGATAGGAAAAAAATATCATTCAGAATGTTTTGTAGGCATATTATGTATGTAATTTTTGTTCAAATTTGAAACTAATAATCATACATTTTTCCAATTAAATATGTATAAATACAGTATCGCTTAGAATGTCTTTGACACTTTGTAATTATAGTTATGATGGTAAGTCGACAATGATTATTACATAATGCAGACAACGTTACTTGACATTATACTTCAATTGAAATACATTTCTGGCAGTAACAATCGAATGCGAATAACTAAGATATTCCGTAAATCGCGAACAAGAAAATTTCGATTAACACATGAATATATGATTTATCAGGAAATGAGATCATACCTCGCAGACGGTTACTGGAATCACACGTCTACGATACAATTATACTCATTTGGTACACTAATCATTTCATAGAAATTTTTTTCAGTCACTATATAAAATGTAGTACTATAATAAATTCGTATTGGTCTGCATTTTCTGTTACACCCAAGTTAGGAGACACATTTACTATCTTGTAGAAAATTCCATAAATGCCAAACAAAAATTATCGACAATTTAACTATGTTCCCTTTATCACCGACTGAACCAGTATGCTTTGTCTATTCTAAAATGTATATTTAATATACCATGATTTGTAATCAATTTTCGTATTACACATTTCACACTATATACAGCACAACTTTTCTATTATTCATTATTAAAAGATAAAAGTATATATATATTAAAATAAATTGTAGTTAAATATAAATAATTTATTAATATTGCTCCATCGATAATAATTTTATTTTACGAAAAAGAGAATTAAATATATATTAATTTTTATACAAAACAGATCAAAAATACATATTTATATTACATATATAAATTTTACTTATTTTTGGTTGGTTAGTAATATGAATTAATATATATGAATTATATTTATTATATTTTATAAAATTCTATATGAATTAATATTTTCTTAAGATTTCTAGTAATATTGAAATTTTTGTATCACTACACGATCATATAAAGAGGTTTCGACACTTACTAGAGAAAACCGTCCGAAAATTGAGTCGTGTCTAGTTGTGAAAAATCATCATGGAAGCTTAATAAAATCCAATTTCTTGTAAGTCAGACAGGCTCCTTGTCTTCCATGCTGATTTTTCACAGGTAGTCACATTCGATTTTCCTTAAGCTTCAGTAATATATGAGTGTCAAGAGTCGAGAATTTTTTAGATTATGATTAATACTGTCAGAAATGTTAAAGCTACCGTTACTTAACATCCTATATTGTGTGAATCTGTCCTTAAGAAAATTTCTTAAGAATAATTTTAATATGTTCATTGCTTAATGTATTTATTCATATGTTTATAAAAGTAATGATCTTCCATTTAAAAGAGGATATGTATATAAATATATGTATAGATCGTGAAGATTTGAAGTTCTACACTTAAATTTCATATACATACAGATTTCAACCTTAAAAATGTTTTGTGTTTGGTTGAAGTATTAATTTCATAATTTATTAAGCTTAATAACATATATGATATAATCTTTTGCATACCATGATATAAAAATATTATGAAAAGAATAAAACTTATGCCTAAGAATCCAAACCCACTGTTTGAGCTCTGGTTAGAAGAATGGAGAGAAGAGGCTGCATCGAGAAATTCAGACTTGCAATATCATTTTTCGAAAGCACTTGCTGCATTAAAAAGATATCCCTTGCCATTAAAATCTGGGAAGGATTGTATAATATTGCAACACTTTGGCACAAAATTATGTTCCATGTTAGATAGAAAACTCAAAGAATATGAAGTTCAAAATAATGACTCAACAAGTGTGAAGAATGTTTGCAAGCACTGCAGTTTTAACGAACAACCTGTATTTAAAAGGAAACACAGATCACAACAAATTATTGTGGACGCAGATTTTGTACCTGAAAGAGTAAATATATTTATATATTTCTTACATACAGACGTAATAACATATTAAAAAAATAAACTTAATAAATATTTTGCTTCAAGACAGAACTAACAACATTTGATGACTTAAATTTATCATCTTGGAATGTAGAAAATTATGCTGCCTTATTGATATTATATAAGAAAACACAAGATTCATGTTATTTAGGTATTGTTCAAGGAATATTTTTAATTTTTGTGTAAGTGTGTTCTATTATTAAATTATTAAATCACTGATGAATGCTATAATTTATTAGGATATACTACAGAAACAGATCTATTGTTGGAAATGAAACAGTTGTGTGGGCATGGAGCAAAGACTTCAGTCTTAACTTTGTTTGAAAGTGGATTAATTTCTATGATAGGTAGACCAATTAGGTAATAATATTTATTAATAACAATTTTTAAAATTATATGTGAATTTAACATTTCTGTAGTATTAAAAGTAGTATAACTTGTATAGGTATAATCTTACAGAGCATGGTATAAGTATTTCAAAGAAGATATGTGAAATTACAACTACTGATATAATATCATTAAATTCTTTTGAAGTATTAAATAGAATTCAAATCTTATTAAAACCATTGATTACACAAAAATCTAAGTTAATAAAAGATTCAGCTGATCTTAATAATAGGAATGAGGATATGCAAATATTTATACAATCTGCTAAAAACATACAAACCAAGAATTTGAATGAACCTCCAACAATATATAAGTCTAAATCTGTTGAAACTATTACTGTTGAAAATCACTGCCGACAACTCGATAAGAATTTTGTAAAACAAAAATCGAAGGAAAATATTGTCTACCCAAAAAAAGTGCAAGAAAAAATGAAAGAAGTAAAAGATATGAATCATGTACATAACTTAAAAAATAATGAAACAGATTTTACAGATGATTTTCAAAGAAACTATTACTTAGAATCAAGCAATTTTGATATAATACTATTAGTAGATACACAAGAGACTGCTGGGTATGTTTACATTTTGTTAAATTATAATGTTAAAATTTTGTCATATATCTGTAAACAATTTTCATATAGTGGTAGGACAGAACCTCAATATGATGCTACTATCACAGGATTAACAGAGTTTGGTGTATCATTTGAGATACGTCATTTAAAAGTTGGTGATTTTGCATGGATTGCTAGGTGTAAAAGAAATAAAAATAATGAATTAATCTTACCCTTTATAGTAGAAAGGAAACGAATAGATGATTTGAGTGCAAGTATTACAGATGGAAGATTTCATGAACAAAAGGTATATATATGACATGTATATATAATTCATATTTATATATTTTTATATAGTTAAATAGAATATTATTTTATATAGTTTAGATTAAAGCAATCTGGAATTACAAACCTTATATACATAATTGAAGATTATGAGAAGGGTCAAAGATTGACAATACCACATTCATCATTGATGCAAGCTTCCATTAATACTTTGATACAAGATGGTTTCTCTGTAAAATATACTAAGAATCATAAAGATTCTATGTTTTATTTGTCATCATTAACTAGAATTTTAATGAAAATTTTCAAAGTACGTGATCTTTTTACAATAAATTTTTATATTTTTGTGTAGTTATGTAATTTAGTTTGAATCGTATTTTATAACAAATATATTTTTCTAGGAAAAAGACCTGATAGGTTGTAAAAAAGAAGTTATTACACCAACAAATATTTTAAATAATACCTGTAGTCTCATGGTATTTGAAGAATTTAATAAAGCAGCTTCTAAACAAAAGGTATTTATGCTATTTATCACTGATCATTGATTTAATGTTTACATTTTTAGCTTTTAATACATTTTTTAGGTTTTTAAAGTAAATCAAATGTTTATTCGCCAACTGCTACAGTTAAAAGGAATGTCCATAGATAAAGCCTTAGCAATTGTAGAACATTATCCAACTCCCCGATTACTAATTGAAGCTTTTCAGGAGTCTGATTGCAATGGCGAGCTATTATTAGCTGCTATTGAATTTGGTGATAAAAAACGTCTTATAGGATCAGTAATTAGTAAAACAATTTATCAATTGTATATGAAAAAAGATCTAAACTGAAATTTTACACGAGTAAAGACACAAAAAAATGAACAAAATTTTATACAATAATAATATAGAGAATAATACTTTTATAGAATTAAATATTTTATAATATTCATACTCTCTGTAAAACCTTTTATTATATACATGGTATTGGGCTCATTAATTATCACTACTAGTTACCATTTTCAAAATATTTAGCAATAATACCCCAATGAGTACATGCCACAAATTTGACAATAGCAGCATTAGTGACAAATTGATAAAAAATTTTATTGAACCAGTATATAACAATTTATTAACGTGCTTGGTAAAGTATATCATCTTATTTCAATAATCTATGTCTTTCTTCCATTCAGAATGTAATCATAATCATATAACATTGACATAACTCTTAGAAAATGTAAGATTGGGATGTCATTAAACCATAAAATTACTAAACGAATATTTTCGAGTAGGTACGAACGATTATTCTCTCAGTGACAAGAACATGGTGAAATACGACATACAAGTTTTAACAGTCTTGAAATTAAAGAGTTATTATTACTAACACCCGCTTAAATTATTATAACATGATACTTTTATTAATTTCCATTATTACGTACTATTCCAAAACTTTCAATGTTCATCTTGTATATCCCGGCTGCTGTCAATATACACGGTTTGTTGCACCTCACTTGCATTAGGTAAAATACCTTTTGAGCTTCTGTCGGTATTTTATACCAATCCGAGTCATATCTGCCCCGAAATTCATAAGTTTAAACTATTTTCAACTTCCTTTATTTTATACGTATTAGAAACTTACATTTTATCGGCCAATTCTACGCTTTGATCCAGTAACGTTTGCCCTGGCAGACTAAACATGTACAAATGAAATTGTTGTGCAGTGAGGTAGACAATAGCCCTGATCGCTTCTGCCGGTCGATCCAAGAACACAATTACCTACAAGGTAAAAGCATTGGTTTCGTTCTTTCTCAATACCTATTTGACTCAGGATGTTTCCCGTAATTAAAACTTTTATAAAGAAAATTAAAAAAACGTGATAGTTATATAAAAAATAATTTTACATATGTCAACATCTGTCATTTCAAGAAATGCAGAAAAACCAACAATCTAGCAATTTCTAAGGTGTGTAAAAGATATTCTTACTTCAACAGCTGTTACGCTGAGAATGACTGCATTCAACATCATCGTGATCAAATACAAATTCCGGCAACATTTCTCGAGGACGTCATAAAGTCTTAAAATATGACAAATGAACCAAAATCAGTTCAAGTTGTATTAATTCCTTATCAATTATTAGTTTACTATTAACTAGTCGAACTTAAAACTATACAGACTGAAGACATTTATAATGCATCATCACGCATTCTTTGAAAGCATCGTATCCAATGTTGCTTATGTTAGTGCCATTTTTCTCGACAAAATTATTTTCTGCAGTTTTCTGAACCTGGGATCTGTACATATGAATAATTGAAATCCAGAATAAGTAAACATATATAAATGAAGTATGCCCTTTTCCGCGTAATACAATTTTTGCATTGCTCTAACAGAATTTTTATTTCAACCATTGTATTTACCCACATACTGCAAATAATCCGCAAGCGTGATAAATAATAGTGATGTATAACGAATCTACCGAGACTATCGTCACCACGATAATAATCGCACAAAGAGATAAATGCACATATACGATATAAAAGTGTTCTTCGTTATCTAGGACACCATAGTGAACTTGAAATACATTATTTCGTGGTCGGGTTTCGTTTAATGGTATAATAATATCTAGGACGGGATTACATAATGGAAGGGATAGAAATATTACGAGAGCTGTTAATAACGTTCCTGGAAGAATTATTTTTAATTATAAAGTTACATTTATATTCAACAATTGCTGTGAAAGTATATAATAAAAATCATAAGATGAGCACTTACTTCTGTACAGAGATGCAAGTTTATTGCCGTGTTTGGTAAATTTATCTAGCATTTGCAATTCATTTTTTGATTCCAGTAATTTCCAGTCTTCTTCCAAGGAATGAAATAATTTTCTAAACTAATGATATCTTGATTATTATGACTTTGTATGCGAAGAAGGTATTAAATACATACGTACCAGCGTTCTGTTGGAATAGATATTTAGTATTTTTGTAACACTGATGAATACTGTAAGTATGTGCGGTAAATTCAGGATGACGTTATCGAAATTTTTCTCACGTACGGCATTGTATAGCTGCATAGACTACGGAATCGCGAATCCCAATTGTGTATTAATATTACCTGATTACTTACTTTGTTATTTATTTTTCATTATATTCATCGATTAATAATAATAATCATAAAAACGACATAGCATACGTTTCTCTTACCGTTGGACCAAAGAAACTTATAAAACCGCACATTATTGCAATTACTATAATATTACTGGTACGATTCTCCTGATACGGATTTATCCCACAAATTGACAGATACTGTTTAAGCGGCTTATGGTAGCTAATATCGAACACATTAAAATCTTGCTTGCTGTTTGCCTGAAACACTGAACATTGCCGTTTGAACTATTTCAAGTCTTTTATTGAAAAATGTG